>NMRB01004900.1:0-25486 GCA_002633025.1 Notospermus geniculatus
GGGGAGGGGTATAAAACTAATTACTATTTAGGCTACACGTCACATCTTTATTATTTCTTTACACAAGGAAATGAAAATATTGATGTGGAATTTTGCCATGAAGTGAAATTGCAGCTGAAATGCAGATATGTTGGGCGACGTTAGAGCGCCTGACATTTTCAATTCAACTTCGCTTAAAGCCCCGCTGTATTGAATTTTACGATATTTTCAAAATGTTAGGAGAGTGCACATAGAGGTCTCATGGCCTCCTTAGGTCCCCAAAATGCTTGCCTCAATACCAACTTCAGAAAATCAAGGCCTACTTGTAGTTTTCAGCACAGATTAGAAAAAACGACAGGGAGAGCTCTAATGTATTCAGATGGAGCGTAGTGCATTTTACACTACACTGACGTCGTGCACTGACGTCGAGAATAGGGGCGATGATTTGTGCTTTTCAAATTCAATACAGTGGGGCTTTAATAGTTCGGCATACGAAGTTACACGGAGCACCGTAGAAATATGCACATGAGTGAATGGACTTGTAATGTCCACAAATGTTCGTATTCAGTCTGTATCGAGCTGGAGAACTCGATATCAGTGATCAGAATCAATGTTCAAAGGGAAGACACCACTCATTGGAGAGCCAGGGACAGGGTCCTCAACCAAATCATCCAGTAAGTCATCCAGTAAGGACATGGGCAGACGCTTCCCGGATCGGCCTGGGTGTGATCCCGTATTCAAGAAATCCTGGCGGATTTTCCGCATCGTTTGGAAAAGTGGGCGCCGGGCTGTGCAGTTGGGTCGTCTGGGGCGTTTGGACACCTTCGTTGGTGGAGGAAAGCGGTTTGGTTCCATCTTGGGTTGTGATTCAAAGGCTGGTGGTGCAGGTTGAAGGTACTGGTATCGGCAAGGCTGTAGTTGATAAGTCACCGAAGGCTGTTGTATAACACTTGAGATTGGTCCTGCATAAATCATCAGAGCGGGTTTTATTTGACTTTGAACGGGCAGTGCCATGGACGGGATTAGAGTTGCTCCCTGAGGACAGGCGTACGTGTACGGCATCGTCGTGATAACCTGGTCGAACGATCCTTGGAATTGGCTTCTTTGAGCTGCGGAAGTCACCTTATCAATGGTTACCTCAGGAAGAACATGACAGGATGCTTGAATTGAATCCGGAGCATTTGCAAACGGCTGTGAAGCTATTTTGCTGGAGTTTCTGTCTGTCCTTTCCAGGGCCGGATCCAGGGGGGGGCGTGGGGGGCGTACGCCCCCCCTATTTTTGGCAGAGCAATGATTTTTTTTAGCAAGAAAAATTTAATCACATAAAAATTCTAGTATTTTGCTCTCAGATGCCAGGAAAACGCATCTAAAAGCACTTAAATTGTCAAATTTTTCTGGGGGAGAGCCCCCAGACCCCCCGTTTAGGCTCCACTTTTTCGGTGCTCACCAACTTGTCGAGCTACGCCCCCCCTTTCTGTGAATCCTGGATCCGGCCCTGCTTTCTGCAACGTCATTCAAAGAGTTGTAACGAAACTCGTCCTCCGCGAGACCGTTAACTTGTAAACTTCTTTGAGTGCTGTTGGGTCGATTCTTAATTAGTGCGCTGAGATAGTGGTTTGAGAACGTTTCATGGCTATCAGCAGTTTGGGGTTTGTCACTGGATGAGAAGACTCCGCTAGAGCTGCATCTCTTAAGGGCAGTTGCATCTCGACGGCGGCGGTTGCTGAACCAGACCTAGAAACAAACATGAGACATATAAATGCAGGTTACCTTTTGTAAAAGATTTCCCCCAACAATCTTCATTAGTGCATCTTTTCATAGGAAGCTATAGCAGATGAGTCAAATCCCACTGTTGGCCCACTAAATGGTCGATCTGCACTCCTTACCCGTATTTTTTCCTCTTCCACGCCTGTCGCATCGGCTAACTCCTTTCTCGTCGATTTCGAGAGATACTTGTTTGCCTTGTAGGCGGCTTCGAATCGTTCCGTCACTTTCGGTGAGAACTTAGTCCTTGCGCGGAGTGGTCGACGGGATGTAGTGGGACGATTGGGCATATCGAAACGTGTGTCAGGTGCTGTTCAATAGGAAAGAATCGATTTAGTGCAACGGATATAGTGATAATCTGTGTGCAGCCACAGTGTCTATCAAGTCCAAAGTCATTTTCAATGAAGGGGTTCATATGGAAGGGCCTGCTGGACACATCTTTGCATTGATGTGTCCGAGTTTGTTCGAAGCCATAACCAGCGTGTGTGTAATTGCCAAATGAACAGCAAAATACAGCACCGTATGTTACAAATCGCTGAACTTGGCCTACTTGGTAGGCCTACAGCATGTGGACATAAGCACAGTCGCGGTGTGTAGGCGATTGGGAGTGATTCCGCCAGTCATTTTTTCGCCAGTCACCAGTCATTTTTCTGCCAGCCATTCTGGAAATTATACGGTAGCCCATCATTTCAATTTTGATGGTTGAGGTCAAATCACATTTGGGACGACCTGATTTATTGGAAGATGGCGGACAGCCTTGAGCATGCGCAAACGGGGCAGAGGGCGCTGTGCTGACATTAAAGGGGCTCTGTTCAAGTTCACAAACTTGTGGAACACCTTGCACCCTTGGCATCACCTTCTTATCCATAATTCAGCAATTACACCCACTTTGAGTCTAATTCCATTCCCATAAATTTAGGCCTTGGCCTACTAGTGAAGGTCAAACTCCAAAACCACTCGGGCCTCATCACATGGTATGAACGCTTGTTGTCTCAATTTAGTAGGACCCCTGCAGCCAGAGCATGTGCTTAGGGCCTAGCCTATAGCAAGTGCGTGGATAACAGACACGTGTTTGTTTTCTACAGGCGCATGCATGACATGTAGGCAATGCAAAACGATAGTGCCCCCCCCCCCCGAAAAGTGTATCTCATTACCAGATTACAGTATATCACTATCAGTGAAATATCACTGGGCCAGCACATTTCAATCAAAATAAAGTACATGTATTAAGTTGCGTGAATATATGAGAAAATGACGATTTCAAATTTCAAGAGCAAAACTAATATATTCCTTACGGGCCACCGTAGGATCCAGATACAAATCCTCCACTCCGAAATTCCTTTTGGTTTTAACTTACATTCACCAGACATTGCCAGAATGCTAAAATCCACCCCTAATACATTTATATAATAAAATCATCTTTAAACTGGTATGTTTTGAATGTAAGCCAAATTTCTATAATATTTGAAATGACAGGCAGAAAAATGACTGGTGACTGGTGAAAAACTAGCTGAACAACTTCCACGGGAGCGGCACCTTAGGGCCTAATAGGCCTACATTCACGTCGAGTTGTACCCTGCATCCCTACTGAAAGATCATCAAGCGCAACAAGCAAGTCACAAAAACTGACGTATTCATCACAAAATCATCTGTAGGCCTAGGCCTGGGGTTCATCTGTAGGCCTGGGGTTGTAAAGGGATAAAATACGATGCACTTACCAGGATAGGTTTTTCGAGTGTTTAAGTCCTCCGCAGCCGCCATTTCGTGACAAGAATTTTGGTGTTGCTACTTGTGAAGACGAGTTGTGTGTGAATGTCTCTTTGTAGGCTACACGTCGGTCTAACCTTCTAACACCTAGAGGCTAGTAATCATTGGCTACAGATGCGATGACGTAAGTGGAGGTCGGTGATCTGTTGGCTGTGATCCGACAATATTGTTTTAATTGTGTAGATAGGCCTACGTCTGTGAGACACGGTCTCATGCACACTTGCCAGACTCCTAATTACAGAGTCCCTTAATTAGGATTACAGGGTTTTTCGGTGGCTCCGTTTGTTTGCATACAATTGAATGTTTGGACAGGTTAAATAAGATAAAGACAAAAGGGTTTGATAAAGAGAGAGAGGTGGTTGTATTCAGGCAGACTCATGGGCACCACGTGGCTTAAAGGGCCTGTCACACTGGAGTAGTTCTCAAAACGTCCTGCCCCGTCCTAAAAAATTGTAAAACGGGCTAGAACGTGTAACCCTTGGCCAAATAATGCCTCGCTGTTCTGGAGAACCCTTCCCGTCCATGAAGGTCGAAAAAGACTGTAAAAAGTTGCCACTACGTCCACTCCGTTCGCACACAGTTTGAGCCTGTTCGGCAAAATTTTCAAGAACATACTGAGAACAAGCTCAATAGGGAGGTTGAGATCAGCGACTTATCGCGGATCATTATGTACAAATTTTGTGTACATTTCGATCCGTATACGTATAAAGGATCCGTGATAAGTCGCTGATCTCAACCTCCCTAGTGTGATTGGGGCATTACTTTACTCACCTCACCTCCCAGATTATACCGTACCAGTTGTGACAGGAGAAGCCGAAACCATTAAGGAGGGTAACCCGTACAACTGGGGAATACCTACGCTTGATCGTGCAAAATCCAATACATCTCCCAAACATGTGTACTAAAGTTCTTGTCCACACACACGACATCTGAGTTATATAATCCTACTGAGGCCTAGGAAGAAAGAAACTGGAGTCACCAGGATGGTGCTCCCCATGCAAAGAATGATGACAAAATCGTATAAAGCCTGTGCTGCAGCACTCCAAAGAAGAATCTTGGAGGAATTATACTGACAGGAGGAACAGCGAGCTAATTCCTCCAAGGAAGAATGAACTTCGGCCTACAGCAGGCGGATCTACACATAAGCTCTGTCGGTCCTGAACATGAATTTGAACAAAAGTGGTATGTCGGAAAACACTAGAGAGGTTTCGCAAGCGCCCGGTTAGGCCCTACGACGACGTTTATCTATTGTTTGGGTATACCCACACAATAGATAAACGTCGTCGTAGGGCCTAACCGAGCGCTTGCGAAACCTCTCTATTGACCGTGTCCGGCGACTACCGACAAAGCCTTTATACGCGAAGGATCAAATGTAGGTTTGTTGTCCAATGATTCGAGAACAAAAAAACAATCCCCTCGCCTTTTGTATTGCTGCTGAACATGGCAGCACCGAATAGGCTTATCCACAATGAGATCCATTTCTCGGGGGAGGTCAATTTCGTTCTGAAAATACCCATGATTTTTTGGGGTGGATCACTCAGTGTTCATTCACAAGACAAAACGGTTGTACTCGTAGCGAACTCCTGCACATGCGGGACGTGGTGAAGAAGGAAAATGTATTGCGATAAGGAATAGGTAGGTTTTGCCTCAGAGCTAGTTCCTCCACCCTTCGTGTCCAATCTTCAGGCGTCTTCCAAAAAAGATCGCTTTCTTGTTTTACTTATTAATTTGATCGGTGGGGCAGCGTTGACCAATTTTTATACGTAAAACAGCAGCGTATCCATGATTACCGATCTACATGTATGTGTTCGGTGTTCTGATCAGACCTGACCTTTTCCGCTTCAGCTCAAGTTCATCGTGAACCTGTTGGTAGCATCATAGCATCACCTATCGCCAGCGAGCAGTACTCGATTGTGGGATACCACCAAACGAACTTGACTTCGGGAACACGAAGACGCAAGCAACTGCTTGAAAAGAAGCTTTACAATGGAATCACCAAAAGCGATCGTCAGGGAAGGGCTCAATTCTTTCACCTCCGTGAACTTTCCCCCTCCCCCGTGGTACATGCCCTCCCAAACCAACTTGTCGAATGTGTGTCGTACACCAAATATTTCACCACGGGGCATACGGAACACGTCAAGGGATTGTACTTTTCGAAACGACAGTGCTTCAAGCGCGGATGAGGCGTACTTCGAAGAAGAATCTGGCATCGGACAGGTCGACCAAAAACCATTGATCCGCACTCCACGCGGCATGCAGATTCCCGAGATGGTCCCCCAAGCACCAATGAAACCAAAACGACAAATAACTGGATACGGCATGCGTGGATGGAGAGGGGAAGAGTACAGCAGCCATGTTTCCCCTGAGAGAATCGCCAGACTACTTTTCCCAGAATTCAACCTTGTAGCAGAGCGGAAGTCGTCTGATGCGACCTCTGACCTCACCGACTCCACCTCTTCCGGAGAAGATTCGATGGATGATTCAATTCCTTTGGAGTGGGATTACTCCGACTCAGGATTTCTCGATACGGATGATCATCTGACGAGGAGGGTCGAGTTGGCTAAATCGGAAAGTTAAGGAACAAAACACAATGCACAGATGACTAAGTTTGTAAATGTAGAAGACAATCTGCTGCGTGCATATCGATCCCTGCATTGAGTGTACGAACTCTGGCAACGGACACTCATTATGTGTTAAAGCAATTGGCCATTTCACCAAACTGTAGCACCGATCCTTTACGAAACTTATCAGATTCGATCACAGTTTGAACCGGACAGTTTTGTGATAGTGATTTCATATGGAGTTTTCTCATTAATGCGACATACAGTTGTTCTTATTGCTGAAACGAGCTCTGCAATAGAGAGGTTAGGAAAACACATGTATAACGTAAACAATATGACAATGACGTCACACTCCATACGCCATTGCCGTATCGTTTACGTACGCCTATGTACCGTTCATTTTCTTAACCTCACTATGGATTGAAAACGACCGGTTAAAGAACACGCTGAATGCAGGAGGTGGTATATTTATACATGAAAATGCAATGAATGTGCTAATGTTGAAAAAAAGATTCTTGATAGATTCCTCATCGTGGTAAACAATATCTCCTCTGTCGATGCTTTGTTGCTCTGTCACCCATCACCGGCTTAAAATGCCGTGATTCAATTATTGCAATTAAATTACGATCGAAAATCCAAATCATCAAGGAAACATGTGCTATTTTCTTTTCACTTCGACGTCTTTATGGCAGTGATAGAAAGAAATGCACTATGCACTTGTTCATTGCATAGCAGACGTAACATAGTCAGAGGCTGGCAATAACTGCGGAATCCATCAGTAAATCAGTAAAACGCGCACAAAACTTCCGTACACCTTTCTGGTTTCGTCTTCCACATCTATGGCTTTATGGTGAAAGGACAGGAAACCAGCCGACTTGCGGACCCGCAAGTCCCACGGAAGCTCTGTCAGCAAGGTCCATGTGGCCATATTCATGGAGTTTTCGTAACTTTGTGAGCACGCGAATGTATTGTTTTTGTGCACATGCCTTGTTCTATAACTGCCTTAAAGTAGATTTGCGTGCACGCGAAGTTGCGATGGTTTCATGCAGGAATATGGCCCCAGGTAATAAATGCTGATATGATTTTGGATAGCATCCCCTCACCCCCTTTGGATGGCCTCGTTAGTCCTGCAGTCCTCCCTTGGTTCCGCCATTCTATTGCCATCTTCATTATGAATAATTGAGGTGTAGCTGATGACCGTGTTGATGAAAACTGTATGAAACATTGTTCTATCTACGGGAATGGAAAACTGCCAATAATGAAACGATTTAGGTGTATATATGCCAACAATCAGGTGAATATTTACAATATCATACGAATGCCTTATTTGATAGATGGCGGTCAACCTCGGTAGACGACACAGCGCCAATGCTTGGCCACACGCCATTCTCACTGTGCACCAAATAATGTTCGGGAGCGACCCGGAAACGACAGCTTCCCCCTCTCTCAGGTCGATCTGACGCCGTGGCGCTCATCTCATGGTGCAAAGACGCAAAATAAACGCATCCTCTCAATAATTTGATAAGTGTGAAAAGAATGTTATTGTTTCACGTTTGCTCATTTCGCCGTCATCATCGTCACGAATTCTGAAAAGTAAAACAGTTTCATTACTCACTTTCCTCACCAACGCGGCATTCATTGAAAATTAAGCCGGTGACAGACTGGCGCGTACGCGGCGCGTCCTGCAGGCGTTCCGCCAGATTCTTCAGTCGGTGTTCCGGTCCGTGTTACTGTCTACCTGATTGGTTGAACGCTTTCCCGACGCGTTGCGTACGCGCGAGTCTGTCACCACCTTTAGGACTGGAACGGTTATGTCTTCAGCAGAATCCTGAAACCGGCGGACACCTGTCGCCGTTACGGTAGCTCACCAGTGACTCTGTGCAACAGCCCGCCGTAAGCAATTGCTGTAGGCCTACGAGCAGCTGAATGGGCGCAATCCTCGCTTACAAACCCACCTTCATAGTTCACCATGCCGTCGCCATCTAAGTCGGCCTCCTTGATCATCTCATCCACCTCCTCATCAGTCAGTTTCTCCCCGAGGTTGGTCATGACGTGCCGTAGCTCTGCCGCGCTGATGAATCCATTTCCGTCCTTGTCGAACACTCGGAATGCCTCGCGTAGCTCCTCCTCGCTATCTGTATCTTTCATCTTTTTGGCCATCATCTGAAGAAACTCTTCGAAATCTATCGTACCATTCCCTGAAATGGTACATATAGCGAGGGGTAACGCGCATTGCATCAAGATGGTCTGCAAGATTTCATCGGTCGGTGCTGCAGCAAACACCACACTAGTCATACACTAGTCCACAAAACACATGCAGCTTATCATCCGTCAACTTTTTCAGCAGAACACCCGTTTAATACAGACCAAGGCCGACCGCACAGAAAGTCCGATAGTGCTTTCGGTGCCTATCGGCGATTTAGTTGTTAATGGGAAAATGCGTTATATACGCCGTTAGCACTATTGGACTTTCTGTGCGGTCAGCCCAGGCAATTGAAGTAAAGATTCAAGGCGATTCGAACCTAGCACCTCCCGATGTTAGCCATGGAGCTGAACCACTATACCACTGCGGATGAAAGTCTGTTAAGAAGCTCAATTTATTGTGCTTTCTCAAACAGATATGACAGCTAACAGTTAAACACTTCTTCGATAATAACTAGGCCTTTGTTTATTTGATTCATACCGACGAGGTCTCGTATATCATTTACTCTATACTCTCGGTGCAATCGTTACCTGTGAGAAAGAGTTGGTAGGAAGGTATATTAATGGCTCTGTGCCATGGACCCTGTTGAACCTACCTCTCAGAACAGACAAAACCATGTTTCTGGCTCAGTAATAGATTTTATGAAGCTGTCTGTTGTATAATGTAGGGTATTAGATGATTAACTTATTTGCAAATAGATACAAAACACTACAACCACCGTGGCTTATGACGAGTCTTCAATTTACGGTGCAATTAATTTATTAGCGCTTAAGATGAAGATCGGTGGATACTTATTTTTGTGTGACGAATCTTGGACCTGTTGTATGGCCGTCTTCGGCATCTCCGTCTATTCATAATGAAGAAACCGAAGTACCGCAAAGGAAACCTTCTGCAATCATTGTTTAACAGCGATTACAGCACCTCTCAAACGTGGTATGGCAACCAATATGGCCAATCCTACTAAAATTTGACAAGAGTTTGTTTGTTTGTGTGTTTGTTTGTTTGTTTGTTTGTTTGTTTGTTTGTTTGTTCGCCATTTTCTCCGAGACTAATGAACGGATCGCCGCCAAACTTGGTATGCAAGTGCAGACGGGCCTGGGGAGTGTCCTTACGAAGCCCGAATTTTGATATCGCTTATAGTTTTCGAAATATTAAGATATTAACGAAAATAACAATGCTGCTCAGGCCTTTTGACGTCATGACGTCACCGAGATTGCCGTCGCGTCATCCGTGACGTCGGCAACGTCATGACGTCACCGAGATTGCCGTCGCGTCATCCGTCACGTCCTTTGACGTCATGACGTCACCGAGATTGCCGTCGCGTCATCCGTGACGTCGGCAACGTCATGTGCGACGGAATGACGTCATTACGGCCCCAGGCGCTCCTTATGACGTCATGCTTTGATGCACATCAGTCTGGCACTCTGTTGTCAGGTTGTGGCCTGCACAGACATGACAGACAAGTCGACGTGCGCCGAGCGGGCGTCTCATGATGGTCTAACACCATATACCAAACATTCTGATTAACGTCATAGTGATTTGTCGTCAAAAGCCTAAGGGTTTGTATACCAATATCTAAACAGAAAGGCCCAGGCATACCAGTGCCTAGCCGGTTATTAGGGCAGCTCGAGTCGAGGGCAGTAGCCTGAGGGGCCTAGGCCTATAGACATGGCCCAGAATTAACGGGACACCCGGTCCAGTTTTCGACCATCTCCTAAAAATCTTAGCAGAAATCAGATGTAGCGTGCCAATAATTTTATTCTTTTTGGCCATTGGAAAGAGGATTACTTCTGGATACTGGCAATCCAAAAATTTTGGGACCCAAATGATCGAAGATTTAGAAAAGAGTGATTTTATTGAGGCAATCATCAGAAAAATGGTCAAAATTCGTGTGTGCGGCGGGCGTGACGTTACGTCATTGGCGTCACGACGCAACAGAAATCCACAGCTCTCCCAAGGCAAAACGTGTGTTGTGCAAACATAAGAACCAAAATTTCAACTTCAATCGGTCTGTACACACGTATTGAGGAGNATACGGCAACCATTTTGACCAATACTTGATGACGTCATCAGGTTTTGCTATCACGTGACTTACCGTCAGCGTCCACTTCATTGATCATGTCCTGGAGTTCATTTTCCGTCGGGTTCTGACCAAGAGACCTCATCACCGTCCCCAGCTCGCTGGTCGTTATCGTGCCGTCGTCATCCTTGTCGAACAGCGAGAACGCTTCCTTAAATTCTGCAAAGCAATGGTGAAGATGACTGTATTAGGCCTGGTTAGGATGAGACTCTTAGATTTCGGTGTGGTGAATTAAGGCGCTTCTCCATGTGAGTTGGCTCTCTGAGTGTGGACAACTCAACTGCGAGCAGTTGTTTATGTCATTGGTCCCAGCGTAAGCCTGAGGAAACAAACAATGGTGAATTGCCCAGTGCGAGCCAACTTCTGCGAGAAAACTCTCACGTGGAGAGGCCCCTTTAGGCTCAGAGATGGACAGGCAGTAGGCTACAATTGCAAAATACATGTAGACAATCGCATGTCATTCCATGTCAAGACAGTTCATTCACCACGAATGAAAGAAGGCTGAAGCCACACCGCAGGCAAGATGACAAGTCTACAAACATTCCATTGTAGGGTTCTCTTTCGCTTTTTATACCCCGAGAGAAAATTTCTAAGCTTTTATATGTGCTCAGCCTAACAAAGCTAATAGGTATATAGGAAGTGACCCATAGCTTATGCAAGGCCTTTGTGACGATCGTCATTAATATACATTTGCTATATATGCTATTTTCTAGGCCTATTCGACGAACATTAGGCTTTATACTTGGACTTATCACTGGATCGGATCTTTCAAATCAAAGGTAGGTTTCTGTTATTAGTGTAGTGTAGCCAGAAAATAAGTAATGGATCTTGACATTAGTGTTGCCAACGTTTGTAGAGTATCCCTGGAGCTTTACAATCATGTACGTTAGTGTAGGGGCCTAGCTAAGGTACGTGTACAGCAGTGCGACCCTGACATGCCTTCCGATGTCACGTTGATGGCCGGGGTCCAAGCTGACTCCATGACAGCTTGTTTGCCGACAACAGTATGGATGAGGGGACACAGCCGATGGTCGATTCCCATACTGAAGAAAACATTCTGACATTCTGGAAGTTGTCGTTCTTCTCCGCTGATACATGTAAAGGCTTTGAAAAATGTTCTTCGTCCGAATATATACGAATAGGGTAACCACTTGTTACCCCATGGCGTTAGCCTACTGGAGATGATGACGCTGACGATGATAATGGAATTTAGAAGACAAATCTTATCTTACCTGCAATTTGTTCATCGGTCAATGCATGGTCCTGCAAAAGAAACAGCTTAGTGCAGAAGAATTGGCACCAATGTACGATCAAAAGCAGGTAGTGTAGCCAGCGCGAACCGGTAGAGAGTTGGCGGATCTGATATGGCGAAAGGTAACGACGGTCGTTGTCTTGAACAACGAGTTACCGTTGGCGGGACGATCTCTGACTCTCCAATATGTCATCTAATCGGCTTCACAGAATACTCTCACAGTCATTAATTGTAGATGGACTATGGTGTGGATTTGTCAAATGGCCTCGCATCCTTTGCTGTATGACTGATCGTCTACTAGATTCAGATAGCCTGACTTGCTGTATTTCAGTTTATGATGAAAAGGTCTTAACTTCCATAGACGTTTATTGATAAATTATACCTTTCCTACTACATCTTGTCAAGTTATCCCGCTGCTGTCTTCATCGAATTAAACTATCAACTTAAAATACGTAACTATTGAGCCACTTGATCATAACTTCAATATTTTCACACCATTTCATGTAACGGCAGCCAACTAGATACAAGCACAGTGCACCATATGTCGGCGCAGTGTCTTCTGCGCTAAAGAGCGAATTTTGTGAATAAAATCTATCCTGCAGCAGCACTAAGAAGCCCCACGGGAACCATGAAAGACTGATACTAAATAGATTCATGCATAAGCATCACAAAATGTGGTAATTAATCTTATTCGATTCGTCATATATGATCTCGTAGTTTAAACATCGTGTTTGTTCAGTATCAAATTCACTCACAGTCGGCTGAGTCAAATGTGAGATACTTCCGTGACGTAGTGTACGTTTGATTGCTATGCGCCGCGGTCCTGTCACCGTTGATGCACACTTTACCATGTTTACGTTAATGATGAATGGATGTTATTAAACATGAACCAACCCAACCTGACGTTACAAGCGGTTGGTTTGTGTCGTTACTTGGGATGCTTCGTACATTATACCCCGGAAAACACTCATAAGTAGGCTACAGCCGTTCTTATGTGTAACATGAGCAAACTCTTTGAAGAAACATATTCTACCTTCCTGAAACATGTTGGGTCTGGGATATACTTTAGGCTTTGTGTCAGGTGGTAATGTATATTGAGTGCCAGGTGCCAATTTACTGCCGGAGGTCTACAAGGTTATCATAATGGCCGACCTGTATGCATGTAGGGTATACAGCGTGGTTTCGTTTCTTTGGTTGAGAAAGGAAAGCTTTCATTAGGGTTTGGACCGACGACGCAAAGACCAAGGATCGGAAAGCTTCTCTGAACTGCAGAGGGCAAGGACACATACTGTTGATGTTTCAGGTGTAATGGCTGGCATTTATAAAAACTAGCAAATGCTTTTACTTCAAGTTTTGTAATACATTTACATTGGACATTTGCTAACTTTTATGAATACCGGCCATTGTCATGGTCTACAAATCCTGAAACCGCAGAAGACCGATATTATCCCCGCCCGCAGCTGATAAGAAAGCCATTTGTTTCAAATGAAGCTGGTAGGTGTTAGTAATAAACATGAAATAATTTAGAAGTGACCAATCCGTTACTCAATCAGCAACAGGAGCAGTGAAATTTCGAGTGATCTAACTCATCTGGGGAGTTTCGTCAGATCTACTCCACCCAAACGCTTTCTTTACCATAATTACCATAATGTACAACCTGTTTGCCGCGGGGGGGGGGGGTATAATTGCCAATGGGATCAAATCACATGCTGAAGTGGCGATAAAACCTTAGCAGATATTATATTAAACTGCTTTTTTGCAAAGAGGTATGGTTTCCTTTTCTTCCAATTACAAGAGAATGTGTGATAAAGAATATCGTTACTCACCACCATGTCTGCCTGGTCTCCTCCGAACGGGTTCACTGGCTGGTAAAACTTGTAATCTCACAGTTAAGTCCAAACAAAAGTCGAAATGGCAACCTATAAAGATCCAGAAACGTGGACTCAGATTCAAGGCGAGACAGAGACCTTGAGCCACTTAAGTTTGACGTTCGTTAAGATGGTTTTTACGCTAATCTACCTGCAGTTTGCAGCGTGCATGGAGTTCTGTGTGGTGTCCGATGGCAGGTTGGGTTTCTAGCCAATCTCGAACGATCCCTCTCACTGCATTGCACCACACGGAAGCTAGGCCTTATCCTTCTCTGCTGCATTGCTCACCCACTCTCAGGCCTACACTTTACCTATCTTGCTGTGTAATGGATCATTAATTGGCATTTTGCTTGACTTGTACAGAATGGATGAAACATTCGACCGAGCTGATTTACACAGTCTATGGGTCAATATTTTGTCATCTGTCAAACGAAAAGATCAACATCCTGCACATATAAGCAGATGCTGGCTTCGCACTGAATGCAAGTCTGAAGTCAGCTGAGGAAACGACCTACAACAAAGTGTATGGTGGTCATTTATTCAGCAATCCAGGGGCCATATTAATGAAGCCTTCGCAATTTTGCGTGCACGCAAGTCTATTGTTTGGCTTCACATGCCATATTGTTCACTGACTGCCTTACAATAGATTTGCGTCCACGCAAAGTTGCGAAGGCTTGATAAATATGGCCCCTGGCCGATAAGGAAAAGCAGTCGTTCGAATAGCCATATCTTGGTGTCGATTGTTAGAATTATGTTTGAAAAGTTCAATTAAAAAGTTACTTCCTCATTACCATATGTTTTCTTTACAGTTCAGTCTAATTCGTATTGCAGAAGCAGGCGCTGAAGGATGGCCAATGAAAACGGGGTAAGAGTTAAAGTTACATGTAAAGTTAAAGTTTGGGTTTATAGTCTGATATCAACAACGGTAGAGGTGTCATCCGATTTTACACTTTAACCCCAGTCTATCCTGAAATCTTTCAGTAGAACTCAGATGAGCTGCTCATTCAGCGATACAATCGGAGCATTTCCGACCGGTACCCATTTCAGTGTATACACCTGGGTGGAGAGAAGCCAGTGAGGCAAACAGACTTGCCCAAAGTCTCACGCCCAGTGGGATTCGAACCCGGGACCCTCTGACCGCTAGTCGGAGGCCCGAACCACTACACCTCCGTGGCTCCACAAGAGGTGTTTCATGACGGAAGGCGATTAAGAAATTACACAACTGAATAGCAACGCTTGATGTAAACTTTGGTGGGATGATCATCGGTAAAAGTATTTTATTGAACATTCATGTATAAGTACATGTATGATCCGCGAAACAAAGTCACGACGTAAGCAGGCACATGTCCTCTATTTTCAGGAAGTGGAATTTAAAGTAACGGACGAAATAAAAAGTGGTAAGACTCATTCTAAAGGTTGTCCCAAAAAGGTCCAGAATGAAATGAGAATGGTAAAGGGGAAAAACGTACCTTATAATGTAGTCAATAATATTGATAACCAAGTGGCTAGATCTTCTTGTGGGTGTCCCTAATAATATCCTCAGTCGGGAACCTACCGAATACAAGTACGGGATCCAAGTTGGTAGTATCGACGTACAGGCACAGTACCATTCAGTTGTGGCCTAAACCTCCTATCACCAAAGATCTTCTTTGGTGAAATGCTGCAGTGTACATGAAGACGATAATCCCTATTGATCCTTAACTCATTTCACGGGATATGAGTAGTGTATTGACACCATTGGCAAGTTATCTGAACAACCATTAAAACGAAAATGCTCGTATCAGGTTTATTGCATCATTTAACATTGTTTTAGTGTCTGTTTTATGGTATTTTAAAACCTCGACAGGTCCTCCAATGAAGATTTGAAAAGCTTTAGTGCGTTATAATCAATGCTATCCATGTTGCATTCAGTATAGACGTGATAACCTTGAGGGGTGGTAGAGAATAAGTGTTGCTAAGGCGAACGCGGGGAAGAAAAGAATGAGACGACAGACCTGAGTACATCGAGTACCATGTGTTCTTTTACTGTGTAAAACCAATCATGACGAGTGAAATTAATTTCACTATTTCGCCGATTGGAATTGAAGGCGATCACAGCACTAGGGAGCTCCTTTACTGATATCTGAAGGGTTTCTTAATGCAAATACGACAAGATCAAACACATTTATTGAACTTTCGAGTTGAAAGAAGGTAGAATACATGACATTGGGTATCAAAAGAAACGGAATTATCAGCAGATATTTTCTACACCATGAAGTTTTTTTTTTCTCAGTATGTTCATACACACGAGATTTGAACATAGAGTCCGGAAATTTCAGGGGAAAACGTCAAATTTTCCATTTGACCTTGACCTTTTGGAATGACCTTGACCCCGGATCAACTTGACGATGATATAGGATTTTAGCCGGTATGGTGTTAAATATAAATAGCCACTTGAGTGAACAAAATATCATTGCCAAGGGCTCAGAAATCAGCATTTAAGAAAAAACGCGATTTTCATGGTTGGTTGCCATGGAAACCGCCCATATTCCTATCAAAAGAAAACGCCAAAGTGCCGACAAAGATTTTCTTGTTCTGGAAGTTATACTCTTTCGATTGAGGTATGTCGGCAACTTTCTTCACGAAATTCCCACGGGAGCCTATTTTGGACGATTTGGAACCCGACTATTAGAGGAATCAGAGGAATCGGGCTGCAAAATCCAGAAAACCACCGTAGGATAAAGTACATGTATTAATTATCAGAATAGTAAATTTATAACATTTACTGGACTATTGAGTAGTTTGATAAATTATTCGTCATCATGGAGGTTGGTGATAAGAGAGTCTGATACCTTGAGAGCCGAAAGCCAGCACTCTAACAGCCGTGGTTAGAGTACACTACATAAAATCCCCGGTTTTTTTGCGGTCACACGGGCTTCGAGAAACCCGTGTCTGCAAAACACGGGTTTTTGAGACACGGCAAGCTCGCCGTTCTTTTCGAAATCCCCGTATTTTCGTCAGTTCTTAGCACGGCTACAGATGGCGTAGCCATTAAGTGACCTCGTTTTCGCGCCTCCAACAACGTGGAATGACCGAAGAGTCTGTGCATGCAGCGCACCTGTCGCCTGGCTATACTTAACTACAATGTAGTAGTGTGACCTCTCGCCGGGCTTTTCGTACACACGGGTTTGACACGGGTCTGGAAAAACACGGGTATTTTCAACAGGTGTAACCGTAGCGTATAGGAGGAGAGGGCCGAATTGCAAGTTCCACTAGCTTATAATGTTAACACGACCACGTGGTTGTATTTATATATTTAGTCAAAAATAGATAAGCGAGCTTATCTATTTTTGGTCATATGAATAAAGAGTAGCAAATGCTTTTACTTGAATTTTGCAATACAAATGCATTAGGCAATGCTGTACAAATGTGAAGTAAAAGCATTTGCTCGTCTATTATTCATATGACCCATTGTACAGGTTACGCCTAATCTGACATAACCTGACAACAACGTTCCGTCAGTGAAAATGTGCCTATAGAATACTAGTGAATACTAGTATATAGCTTCCTGATTTTCTGGGCCCGGTTGCACAAAAGCATACTGGTAGGTACTACTATGCGTAGTATCATTATATCTCCTAGTTGGCTTCTAACTTAGTATGCGTTTGTATGCAAAGTTAGAAGCCAACTAGTACGCCTAGTAGCCCCCCCCCCCTATGCTTTTGTGCAACCGGGCCCTGAACTCTGTACATGACAAACTTTCCTCGACTCAAGATATCCGCCGTGCTTTCGATGCCTACGACGAAGAAAAGAAGGGCTACATCTCGACAAAGAGGCTCGGGGACGTCATGAGGGATTTCGGCCACAATCTCCGCCATGTTGAATTACAAGAGCTGATAGCAGAAGTGGACACTGATGGTGGGTATGACGAACACACACTGCGTGACTACAACACTTTGTCTTCCACACAACTCATTAATCGTTTAATCCCAACTTAAAGGGAGATTCCATTCATTGTGTAAAATTTTGAATTTTTGAAATATCGTTAATACAATCAAATTCATTGATATCTGCAACATGTCATATTTTTTAAACACCAGCAAACTCATCACTTTAAGTATTTTAATTATATCCCAAGAGGACCATTGCACAGCACATGTGATGTCATATGTTCTCAATGCATATATTTATGAAGGAACAACCAATAGGCCTAGGCAGTCACAGTATAGTTCATTCACTACAAAGGTAGTCAGCCTATTGACACTAGTGACATCACAACTCATGGCAATATCTCCATGGATTGATAAAAATTCAAAAGTTTACAATGAGTGGAGTCTCCCTTTAATGAATCGTACCTTTGTCGTGTGTGTTTGCGTACTCACTGACCAGCCAGGGTAACGAAAATAACGTGAACTTATGCAAATTAGTTCTGTGGACGGAGATGGAATGAACTCAGTCTGGTCTATTTCATCCATCATATTGTGGCACTTGATGGAAAACAAGAGCGAATTGGAAACAAACGAACAAGCCACACGATGTCCATTGCATAATCCGCCGCGACAACCCTCTTTCATGTCTCTTGCTATAAGGCCAAAGCGTCACTTCAACGTAGGCTACATCATCCTTATCCAAGGAAATCTTCCATTACAGGAAGTGGAACCATCGACTTCGATGAGTTTCTCCCATTAATGTTAGAGAAGATGAGGGAGAAGTTTGAGGAGACTTGGTACAAGGATTTATTTAGGATGCTAGATAAAAAGAACAAAGGTTACATCCCCTGCGAATACCTTCGGTAAGTGGTTGGGTGATCTTTGCATCGTATGCCAGCGAGATGGCGTAGCAAGTGCTTTGAGCATCAGAAGGCAAATCGCAAGTTTCAATCTATCCATGATACCTTTTACTGTACTTTACAAGTAAGAATAGCACCGCAGTAGGTTTTCTTGTGTATCCAGGACCATACTCGTCAAAATGAAAGGCGAACTAGACCTCACGGATGAAGACGTGGACGAACTTATAGCTGAGGTGGACGATAATGGCAATGGACAAGTTAGTTTTGAAGGTGAGAATATCGGAGCACGAGTAACTAGTACACTCTTATAACGTAGGCCTACATGTGCAAGCACAGATAGAAGTACAAATCTTTTGTGTATCATAAACTACAGCGGTAACCACAATGCAACAGACTTTGTAGGCCTACAAACAATTTTGTCTATGATGCCTTGCTTTTTACCATTCTCCTTGTAGAATTTTACAACCTGATGTCGTCATAGTGGAGGAGATCATTGAGCATTCCGTCCAATCAGTGCCTGTCTCACCGCCGCGTGACCCAGTACATTCTTCAGTGACCACAAGAGCGAGGAGGAACGAACGAGTCGAAGAAGTGTAGTCAAACAATCAGTGATCGCTTTGTGAAAAAGAAAGCGATGTTTGTCTCGTGTGGATTTCTATCAGATTCTGTTCTTCTTACTTCAGTTGCCGTCATTCCCTGACTTTCATTATGGACGATCTTCTGCACCAGTGCATTCCTAGACTGGCTGCTATCTTTGTCATTGGGAAAGCATTATCGGTCTCATCAATCGGGAGACTATTGGCGACGACATGGCAATATGGTTTATGGTGATAACTGCCCTGTGCATGATGCTGCATTTCATGATTTGATGAATGGAAGCATTAAACAGTTTTTGAACAGGCTGAGCTGTCGGTGCATGCAATATGGTTTTAGAACCATAGTTTTATCATGAAACGCACTTGTAGGCTACTCTTGACATAACTATTAAGTAGATCTACTCATATTGACCACATATCAAAATGAACTAATTTCCAACATATCTGACCTATATTATATACAATGTATCTTTAATCATGCCGAAAAAGGATGATGCCGGTACCTGTTTACATATCAGTATGTACAGTTATATACATGATATCAAAAATAGATAAGAGAGGATCTATTTTTGATGATATAAAGTTGAATTTGTACAAAAATATGTTCCATGTCTTGTGATCGATAACTTTCCCTGATGGTGTCCTTTAATCTTGCTTCTGCACGTCGCGTTGTCATTCACCTTCCGTTATACAGATCCATTGGTCACACTCCACGAAATGCACTTCGCATTTCCTCTACACTGATAAAATCTCGATCCATTCAGAGTTTCTCAGATGAGACGATGAAATGGTTAAATATGATGCATCCAAATGTTCTAGCCAAAACCGAATACATAGATGACTTTTCATTCATATCATTTTTTATGATGATTTCTAACTCTAACTGCCTGCAAAGTTCTTTTTCCACCCATCGTTCTCCCAGAAAGCCAGACTAAAATGAAGGACATCTTTCTCTGTTATTTGGGACATGCCGTACATATCTCTTGTTCGTTGCGTCCCTTCCGTCCCGTAGTTAGCGTATGAGCGGCCAACAGTATCATAAAAAACGTCACAACAGCCAGGAAGATGTTAAAGGCAGTGAAGTCAAACGAGATGCCGGTTTCGAACATAGATTCCTTCATGTTGAATTAATCTGAAACAAAAGTTCATCGTATTAGAGTTAACGTCTTGTTTACCTTCACACTTGATTCTCTGAAAAATCTTTGATACGCGTCACAGCTGTCCCGCTGTTTCCGTCAGAGCAGACGGCTGACTTGTTCATCATCTTTGAAATTAGACGACCATCAACGAACCCCTTACCTTATTAGCCCTCACGGAGGATGTGTTTCCGCGCTGATCTTAGGGTAACGTCAGTGCGACCTTCTCAAGCGAAAGATCCCGGAAGGACTCAAGGGCCCGAACTTATAAAGGATGTCTATCTCTTAGACAAGTCTAACTCGCCAAGACAAGTCTAAATCAGTCGTCTAGCTTAAACTGCGATTACAGAAGGTTGTCCAGCTTAGACGTGTCTAAAATTGCCGTCCAAAGATAGACAACGGTGTCCAAATAACAAAGGAATCGCAAAACATGCCAGGGGGATTGTTTTGCAGTTGTCTAAGCTTGTGATTCATTCATAATTTCAAGTTTTATGGTCTTAAAAGGTGTCCCAGTGGCCCTAGATTATCTGAATGAAAAGAAAACGTGGCTATGAAAAATATTCAAGGAAATATGCAGGAAAATTAAGTGGGCATTTACTTTCGACTAAGAGTGTACTATCCATCCAGTCACAACAGCAAATAGACCTATATGACGAATGCCGCGCAAATGACGTCATCTAAGGTATGCCCATTTACAATTCATTATATAATCTTCTCAACAAAGGCAGTGTGGTCGGCGATACATGTTTAATCACCTGTTGGACTTGACTAGCTAGACCAACGTCGTTACGTTGTTAGAAATTCCGATAAACACCAGTGTTTTGGTAGACTTGTCTAACAGTTGTCTTACAAATGTTTAGGCTTAAACAAGTCCAAGTTAGACAGGCGAAAAACACCTTTTATAAGTTCGGGCCTATAAGTAGATCACATCGTCACCTGATTTTCAATAACGTTTGATGGTTTGGCGTCGTTGCCTACTTTCTACTCGCAACGATGTGTACGCTGATAAAAGCCTCAGATCTGATGTGATAATATCTGAGATGTTGGTCACGGTGTCAGGAGGTATCATTCTACTGGCAGATCACCAAGAAATACGCAAGTAAAACCGTGCCAATGATATGAACGAGTGTATATACTTGTACCAATATTTAGCCAGCGTTACATTCTTACGGTATTGCGACGTTTTCTCGACAGCCAGTGCCACCGCGCCACTCTCCAACCCAGGGACTATTACTACGTTGTCGGCGAATTGACCCGATTTACTACGTACATTTTGTAATGCATTGTTGTAGTTTGTCTTACTGCCGCTAGTGGCTCCCTCTACGTCGGCAGTCAAATAACACATTTGAGATCCAATACCGTGCTCCTTTAATAATATTGGCCAGGCCGATAAAAATGAAAAAGGAACTGGATTGTTTATTTGATATACGTAGGAAAATAACCCTACTTGAAACAAAAACAAACAAACAAACGAACGAGCGAACAAACAAACAAACATCCAAGTGACGTTATCGATCAACAGGTGTTTGAGAAACTGGGGTGGATGGCAAATTGCCCTTGTCACGCCACAGGTTTGAGAATCGGGGTAGACGAAAAGTACCCTTGTCACGACATGTCCCTACTTTTACTTCTTTTACACAAACGGAGAGTCTTCTCCCCAGATGAGATAAACATGATAGGGATAGCGTGTTAATTATCATGTCCTGTCTGGTCGGTGTTATTATAAAGAGGAGACGTTTTCTTTGGTAACGACTGCTAATAAGGACCTACGTTGTCACGTCAAGCCGTATTACCTGACTTGAATACAGAATATTGTAAGTATCAAGTAATTATCAACGGAAATCTGTCCATTAGATATTCCAAACACTGCAGATTCCCGGAGCAGTGCTTACCACCCAGGGATCTGCATAGACTTTGACAGAACCATGATGATGGGCAGATCCTACTTTAGAAATAGCAATACGAGTCAGACGTTCGGACTATACAGCTGTGGGCGGCAGTTCAATTGACTGTCGTAATAATAAGTAATAAAAATGACGGTCGGATGCTTTTTTACGCAGTCACGGAGTACAGGGTAAGGCCCCAGTCACATATCCACTCCGGGGCCCGTACGGCCAGTAAAAACAGACATTTTGGCCAATTTCTACGGTGCCCAGTTTGATCCAATCTAATTTCCACTTGTCCATTAAGGCGATTTCGGCGTAATTCATCTTAGATCCCTGTTTCAGTCTCTAAAATCCACTGCAAGCCGCTGGGTGGGAAAAATCGTACGGGGCCCGGTGGATTTGTGATCTAGGCTTTAGGGACAGCAAGAGGCATAACTGAGTTCATGGCAGCAATCTCGTCGTGACATGTTCAGAAAAAGGACTGCACGAAAGCTTCCATCAACTGCAGCAAACGCCATTGCCCAAGGATTACCTCATGAGAGCAATGTTACTAGTACAAACCAATTTTCGATCCCTGATCCAGTAAATGAAGCAGTCGCAAGTGCCTTTTCTGAGAAAGTAATGGAATGATGAGACGTAACTAGACAATAATAAGCCGAGAGAAAACCACTACCTCAAATTGACTGCTATTACGGCATACCGTTTCTCGGAACGAAACGATTTGACGCAGCGAACCACAGTGGGAGGTTGGCGCTCACGCGATTCACATCTTTACTGCACGGCAAGGAGACATGAAGTCAATAGACTTAACTGGAATATTTACCGCGATAACTCTTTATCTTTTGATAACTTTCTCTGAACATGCAGTGGGGAAGATTCAACTTAACATTGGAGGATTTTGTGTTCTTTCTAACCATTGGTGGTTCCATGCCCGCACCTTTCCTTATGTCATCAAGAGCGCTTTTGAGGATATAAACAAGAAAGAAACCATTCTGAAGGATTACGAATTGGTGTTGCACATGAAGGACACCCAGGTAGGCTTTGCATGATCCCAAAAATAACTACGTTTATAAATATCGTTTTAAAAAAACACGGTAGTGTCGAAAGCTTGCCATAAATCAAGTTGATCTACACAAAATGGTGTTGCCAAATACTTTTTCTCGTTGCGAATAAAAGTTAAAGTTTGTTTTTGTATTTTAGATGTACATGTACATGTATTTGTAATGACACTTTATGGAAGAGTCCAGGGCCCATATTTATAAAACCTTGCTAGCTTAGTTGGTTGCTAGTTGTGTACATTGGCCTGTACAAACTAGGACTTTAGCAGGCAACTAAGCCTAGCAAGGTTTTATGAATATCTGCCCTGAAGTTTTATCTAGCGTTTGGAATCTTGATATTTGCCATTTCTTCTTCAAATTTGTGTTGATTAATCTTTTTGTCGTGGTTTTGGTTAGGCCTACACGTACATGTATTTATGTTTTAGGCTATCAAGCGATGAAATTTTAGTCCAGACGCAAACCTCTTGTTTTTCGCCTACGTGTTGTTTTTCTGAGTAGGCCTACTTAAGAGCAATTTTTTTTAGTTTTCGTGTAGAGTGTAGAATCCTGTATGTGCTAAAACCACGTTCAGCTGTTCCGACACCATCAGGTTTTTTTAATAACATCCATGGATTAATCTTTTAAACATGGTTTTGATGTATTGATGATTTAATTTTAAGGCAATGAAGCGATGTCACACATGCTGAAACCATCATCAAAAGCCATTTCGTACTTTACCATGAGCAATTTTGCGTTACTGATTGCTTTATGATTAAATGCAAACACATCAGGGTTTTTAACTTGTAAGTTGGACGGATATTGTCCGCGCTGAAGCATAAAAATTTGCAGTTAACTTGTACGATGAAAGGAAGTCATCCCTGGTGAGGCATTTTTGGCAGTTCAGTCGGCTGGGCCAATATACTTTCTGTCACAACTGCATTTTTCACGAAGGTGAATCATCTTGCATGGCGCAAGTTTTTACCATCACCTTTCCTTTTAGGCTACATGTACGCTCCTTAAAATCCATATTAAGATTTAAAACTCACTTACATACAATGTACTTGATAAATTCTATTTATGACGTCGTCCAAATGAGGAAACACAAGAGACATAGTTCAAATAATAAAATGGTCAATATTTATTTGTGCCCGTAGATGTGGCACCCAGGATGACATTTTAGATGCAGGTTATACAGAGGACAACGTTCCCGCCCTCGGCATCAGTAAAAGTAAAAAAGGGAGGAGCGCTTTTGACCGACAGTGCAGTGTTTTCTTTTTAATTCTAAAAATGCACAACAACAAAGTGTATAAAGTTTCCCATTGGGCATCAATATCTATTAATTAAATATCCACAGAAACATAAGTAACATAATCTTGTACATTAATGAAAAAACTGAAAGATGCCGATGCTGACATCGATTGAATTCCCACACTCTCATTACCGTAGTAAATACATACATCTATTACAAAGCCGCTATTTTTCTTCCACAAAAATACTATCGATAAAATGTCTTTGTAAGACGACCTTCTCACGCGCATCACGCCCTAACCCACAGGCCAGAATGTCGGTTTCTATCTGATACGGTGTGACATCGTCAGTCTTCTCGAATATCAGAGATTTATTGGTTATAGAACATATCACAGAAACATGAAAGAATTCAACTTTGCGGCTTGGGTTCTATTGTAAGTCCGGTGTTTGTTCGAGTATAACGGATTTCTGGTAAGGGTCTATTGTGCAGAATCCAAAAGGCAGTAAGCTTCCTTCGTCACACAGGAAGCTTGTGAACTCAGTCAAGAACCCCGAGTGAGGCACTTCAACAGCGCCAACTCCATGACAACACCGTCTACTCTTTTGTTATTATTCTAAGGTTTATACATTTCGCTTTCACATACGATTCCGAGTAAATATCCAAAGAGAACACCATGAACACTGATGACACTGTAGTTCCGGCTCCGTCGGGAAGAAAGCTATCTGAAGAATTGGGCCAATCACTTGAAAAATAAATCATAAAGTTAAAAAGTTAAAGTTTGGTTTTATAATCTGATACAAAAACGGTAGAGATTTTCAGGCAATTCAGAAAAATATTTTTGGCGATTTTAGCGTATTCATGGGAAATGGAACATGTTCCGTTGTCCACAGTGGCATGAAGAGGAATGAAATTAGCACGATGTGCGATCTCTTACCAGTAGTTTGACTGCCGACGTAGAGGGAGCCGCTTAGTGGCAAGAATACGAACTAAAAAAACAAACAAAATGTAGGGGCCTACGTAGTACATGGGTCCATTCACCGACAACGTAGTTAGTCCCTGGGGTTGGAGAGTGGCGGGCACGGCGATGGTGGCGCCGGCGTCGAGAAAAAGTGGCAATACCGGGCTGCAAACTTTATAGACGATAAACTTGTGTGATTACACGTTCGGTTTCTGTCCCCGTCATTAGGGAGTTTTCGCAAAGCCCCCGAAACGCCAACGCGAACGTCTATCCTTTTGTTCGGTGCTCTCTTCGTGGCATCGAACAATGGGTTTGGCGTTCGCGTTGGCGTTTCGGGGGCTTTGCGAAAACTCCCTATTATATCCAGACGTGATGTCGGGCT
>NMRB01004902.1:17965-28490 GCA_002633025.1 Notospermus geniculatus
ACGCAATAGGAGCTGTCAGCGAGTTGACCACTAGGTGTCACTAGGGCCCAATTCAATGCATCTAGCGGACCCAGTCATTATCGATCGAGCAGCGATCATAATAGATTTCCTGTACATTTGGTCCGCTAAGACTGTGCTGCCATCTGTTAGCAATATGCGCGGCTGACTGCTCCTATTTGCCGCATTGACCCCTTCCTCCATTTTGTCAGTAAAATAAGACAGTCAGTAAGATAGCATGCTGAGACCACCTCTCTACTTTACTGACAAAGTGGAGGGGGGGGGGTTAATGCGGAAAATTGCATACATGTAGGCCTATGTACGGATGCATAGACATGTGTACACGTAGAATGTACAAGAATAAGGTCAATATGTTAACCTAATCAGAACTTATGACCAAAAACGTCAAAGTATTAATATCTCAGCAGCGCCACCTATTATTTTAGTTTTGCGCCAGACATTTTGTAGATACGAAGGCAATTACAAAGAAAATATTAACCACAGGGCACATGTTCAGTAAAAACCGATTTTCACGAAAGCGAATGCAGCGCCCCCTTTTATCTTAATTTGTGCTGAGGCATGATGGGACATCACCATGCAACAACACCCAATCAAATTCCACCCTATTTTCTAAAAGCACGTCTCTGATTTTGTGATCTGTGTCTCTGTTGTGTCAATAACTACTTTTTGCGGATATAACCACCCATAGGTCACGTGAATGTTGAACGAAATTTTTCAAGAAGTCACGTGATTGTTGAAAAAATTTTTTCAAGATGTTGAACGAATTTTTTCAAGAAGTCGTGTGAATGTTGAAAAATTTTTTTCAAGATGTTGAACGAATTTTTTCAAGAAGTCATGAATGTTGAAAAAATTTTTTCAAGATGTTGAACGATTTTTTTCAAGAAGTCGTGAATGTTGAAAAAAATTTTTCAAGAAGTCATGAATGTTGAAAAATTTTTTTCAAGAAGTCATGAATGTTGAAAAAAATTTTTCAAGAAGTCATGAATGTTGAAAAAAAATTTTCAAGAAGTCATGAATGTTGAAAAAATTTTTTCAAGAAGTCATGAATGTTGAAAAAATTTTTTCAAGAATGTTGAACGAAAAAAATGTTGACATATGTTTGAAAATGTTGTCAATGTTTTTTGAAAGTTGACACATGTTTGAAAAATTCTTGTCGTGTATTTCGTTGTGTTGACATGTGTTTCTCAAATGTTGACATGTTTTTCACAGGGTTGAATAAATTCCGCTTTGGCGTGCCATAATGTAAGACCACCACAGCTCTGCGAGGCATGACGGTGTCCAAGGATGTTTGAAAGGAAGTTTACCCACAACAACAATTGGTCTGATGTCATAATCCTTCCACACATGTGAACACATACTACGAGGTCATGGGTGGAAGTGTGCTTTGTGCGGGACGAGCATGGTGGTGGTTGGAGCAAGAAAAATGTGGTCATCTGAAATATTGGTAAGAAAATTTCGTTTTTTCTCTGCTTTGCTGCATATGAGGTATGCTGGCTTATGAACTTAGGATACCAGCAGGTTATACTGACACAAATGTAATATTTTCGGTTCCTTTTCTACTTCCAGGCAGACTGGTATGCTGTGAGACAGAACTAGAAATGGTGGGCACCACGAACCACTCCACAATGAAATTTCCATGAGGACTGCATATTGACGACGAGAGATGCGAAATCCCTGCCCTTCCCGAATGATGAAACGAGGTAAGTTGTTATCTCTTTGGACAAGTCCCATCATTTCAGGGCCCAGTTTCACAAAGAATCTTAAGTCTAAGAAAAAACTTAAGTCTGAAATGAAGTCATATCTGATTTGCTGAAACCCTGGTCACATGATGACTCAAGTCAAACTTTAGACTTAAGTTTCTTTGTGAAACTGGGCCCAGATCTATGACAACTCCGACAGTGTAACAAGAGAAACTATCCAGGGAATAATGTTCCCTCTGTTGTACCATAATTATAAGATTGTGAGCCGAACGAATGAGGCAAACTAAACATTCTCAACCCAAAGGTGAATTCATAACGCTGCTAAAATCTCGTCTTCCCTTGTTTCTACTTGCAGATAATGAAGCTTATTACGTAACGACCATTACAAAATCAGATGTGCGATCAAACGTGGCTTTATCAACCAATGACAGCTTCGGAAACCCAAGTGACAGCTTCGGAAACCGAGTGACAGCTTCGGAAACCGAGTGATAGTTTCGGAGGTCATGCGACTTCGGGGACCATGTGACTGCTTCGGAAATCATGTGACTTTCATACAAAATGGCCGCGAGGAAAAACGTTGGAGTACGTTACTGTCTTCGAAATGGATAAAAATCTTTGACGTTGTATCTTCTGTGTCTTCGATTCGTGGTGGCAGAACTTTCCCCGTAAACCGAATATTGCTTCCGTTACACGCTGTGGGACAATTCGGGGAACACGTGACAGCTTCGGAAACCATGTGACATTCATACAAAATGGACGCAATCATACAAGATGGCCGCTTTCATACAAAATGGCTGCATCAACAAAATGGCCGTGATGACGTGGTCATCTTTCGTTTTATGACTTTGGCGACAAAAACATTTGAGTACGTGGTCCGATACATAATTCTGGAACGAAACGTTACTGACTTTGAAGTGATAACGAACTTTGACGTTGTATCGTCTGCTTGGACTACTCGTGATTGCTGCCGAGGAACATTTCTACTGGTTGAGAGATTGTTGATGGACCTGTGACATTTGTCAGCCTACGACTGCTTCCGACAAAGTTACGTTGCTCCTGTTGTGTTCTTAGGACACAACCTTCCAACTGAATTTGTTTCCGCAGTCAACGGCCCGTTATTTCTGGCCTCCAGTGGGTAAAAGGCAGGATACAGCTTACGGTTTATGTATAAAGTGACTCGAAGTCTCGAATTTTTGACGCAAAAAATCTGACTAACTGCACACTAAATTTGGAAAACAAGGCTCGGGGGCCCTTATGGAGCCGTCATAAGGAGGTGCCCCGAGCCTTATTTTCTCCATTTAGTGCGCATTTAGTCAGATTTTTTGCGTCAAAAATTCGAGATTTCGAGTCACTTTACATAACCCTTAACTTCCCATCGAACACGGCGGGATGATGGTTGGTGGAAGTAATAGCTCGGTCATGCAGGACCGAGTGCACTGTTAGTGTGGAGATCATCTATTACTTCTGTTGAACATGTCCCCGCCGAGATGGAGATGCTGCCTTTTTCTCGCGCGTTAGAGCATCCAGAGGTAATCGGGGGTTTGCAATAACCCCCTGATTGCCTCAGGATTATTAAAGGGGAATCTATCTGTTCATGTGATTTGTGGCACAATGCCTCGCTCTTGTGAAAACTGGACTAAAAAGTCTGTAGAATGTATTATGCATTCGTAAGTTTAAATGGTAATAAATGTGTTAAAGGTAACCTTCATCTTTCTGTAATCGTTACGTCATGGTCAGCGCTCTGACCATGGAGACGAAAGTCACGAGGAAGAATCCAATTGGTCCATTGGATTCTTCTTTTGACTGGTTCCCGTCTCTACATGCCGCCTCAACACCCGTGAGCATCACGGGAGTAGAAGCGGTAGAGACGTGAAACCAGTCTACGAGCAGGATGGAGCACATCCTGCATGAGTGAATCGGGCGTTCTTAACGCTCGCTCCCTACGTTACTGCATGCGACGTAGAGAGCGAGCGCTGAGAACCACCGATTACCTCAGGATGGATGGAGGCTGAACATCTGCTGAATGGCACCATCTGATTGGATGCGCGCCATTAAAATATGCAGATTGGATGCCAAGGTGACAGGTGGACCGTCTTCAACAAAAGACGGGCCATCGAAAACCTGATCATCTTTGAAGTCAAGTCCAGCGTGCGTACTCGGATCCGAGGGGAAGAAGATGGACAGGTTCGAACTTGGGAGAAAAGTGTGGATTTCAATTTGCAGACTGCCGAAGTTGGCAAAGAGAGCAAGACCGACGAGTCGGTTGTCAGATGACTGAACAGCCGAGTTGAACATCAGAGTTTGAAAAATTTTGGAGGCGAGATCACATCGGCCGGGAGGTCCGAGTCAACCCCTTGACTGGCCATACCTTGGCCCATGAAGTTTTAATTGGACTTTTAGATGAAAAATATACCTGGGCGACTATAAGGGGAACCTCCGATCTTATACCTGTGTGAAGCCCTCGGTGGCTCAGTGGATAAGTGCTGGGCTACCAAGCAAGAGGGCTAGAAGGCGAGGAGTTCGAATCCTACAGGGTTCAGAGTTTTTTACTGTTTTTTTCACATTCTGGCGTCTGGCTGCTGGGTGGTCCCCTGCCGCGTTCCTGGAGGGCTCGCCGCCCGTTTTTAGTTCCATGGTCGCCCGCTAGGGGCGCTCATCATGGTTCATTTTCCAGCCCCAGATGGGTCGTTCGTAGTTCCTTATTCGCCCGCTAGGGGCGCTGTTCGTAGTTCCTTATTCGCCCGCCAGGGGCGCTCTTCGTAGTTCCTTATTTGCCCGCCAGGGGCGCTGTTCGTGGATCATTTTTCACCACGCGGGTGGGCCCAGCCCCCTGGTGGCCAAACACTGAACTAGGAAATCCGTAGTTCCATGTTCGGCCACCAGAGGGAGTGATCTAGTCCATATCAGGGACACCCTGTAGATGCCAGATTTCTGGCCTCTGTACAGGGTGTCCCACCGAGATATGGACCACTTCAGCATCGGGGAAGAAAAAAAGGAGACCTTTTTACCTAGATCAAGACATTTATTAACACCATTATCCTACAAGAAGTGATTACACAGGTAAGGCTTCTAACTGATACAATCTGAGCTCGACAGTAGGCCTACAGACACTTCGCAGAATTTTGTCTGGGCCTAGTAGCCAAAAATTTGTAAGAAATGATGTCACCTCGTCTAAAAATCTGTAAGAAGTGTTGTCACCTCATCTAAGCAACTCCCCAAGATATCGGTACGTGGCAAGTTGCTTATTTATAGACGAAGTCATGACAACACTTCTCAGATTTTTGGCATCTGTAGAATCCCTGGTCACTTGAGCAGGAGATAGATTATGCCTTCCATCGTGGGGACTTCATCTTCCATCTCTTCCAATGGGAGATTGTAGGCCTAACTCGTTCCGAAGTTGGCAGGCAAAACACTAAGTTGTAAATACTTATCTATCCACTACTCACATTTATTTCCACGAAGGAACTTCCACCACGAGAACATGAAGATTGTAGTTATTACCAAGCCGATTGAGAGTCCAGACTGGAGATAATGTTTTTGACACTGTGGACGAAGTCCCAAAAGAGAAGAGTCTGAGCACAGCACAGTTTTTGGACGGATTGAAAAATGTTTTATACGAATAGACGAGACGAACAGCAGCATCGATCACGTGGAGAAACGTTCCGACTGACGAGTACGACGATTACACGAAACGAACAGCAGCATCGATCACGTAGAGAAACGCTCCGACTGACGAGTACGATTACACGAGACGAACAGCAGCATCGACACGTAGAGAAACGTTCCGACTGAGTAGATTACACCAGACATGCCAGATGAACAGCAGCACCGATCACGTGGAGAAAAATTCGGACTGTCTTCAGCGACGAGTGCGAGTTAGTACCAGCAGCAGACGACGAGTCTTTCCATCAACGTCTCATCTCATCTGAAATGCAACAAAATTTCTGGGTAAAATAAGTGTACAAACTAGAAAAAGAAAAATAGAAACAAAGAAAAAATGAAATTAAAAAACAAAACAAAACAAAAAAATTACAAGTAAACAAAAAATAAATGCGTGATATGTGACCTCATGAGGCCATCAAAAGTCAAACATCATCATCATTATTCTATGCGCATGCACAAAGTGCTCTGCAAAGACTGTGCAGACAATCCAACATGGCCGACGAGATCTCGCGCGAGATCTTTCGAAAGATTAAAAGCCAACAAAGAAAACGAAACTGAAGCACACGGTGGTAAAAAGTGGAACACTGGATGAGTCCACTCGTTTTCTCAAGCAACTGCATGTATGCCATCATGGCCGCCGAGATCTCGTAAGATCACGCGTGACCTCGCAGGATCTCGCGGCATATCGAGCGTCGCTCGCGCCACCAACCGGCGACCAGTGACGAACTCACGCCGTAATCAGAAAATGCTTGACGTCATGATCTACAGAACACGTGCACATTGAACCTCCACCCACAACACATCCATACGGAAAATAAATTCTACTTACATCAACATCCTTTATTTGAATTTTAATTGTAATCCTTTAAAAAATCCTTCGTTAGCTTTAGCCTGATATCCATTTGAAAAGGCTTTAAGCACTTCGTCACGAACACGTTACGTAATCCTTTGAATTTTCGTGGTCTTTCTTGTTAGAAACCACATCACGTCAGCATCTTACAGCCGTATTAGGGCGCCTGCAACTGAGCTCGACATCAACTAGAGCGATCGTCGCCCTTTTCCTGGGGAAGCTGAAAGCAAAATTGGACATTGAAGAGCAGTTGAAGGTAAATGATCCCTTGCGCAAGTCGGGGACAGATTTGTGCACTCAGTGCATGGGCATCACACTTTTACGTTGGGCAAGACTTAGGCCCGTATGCACAGAGCTTCCTTGAGTGTGAGGTCGACCTTTAGCTATTGTTTGCCTGGCCGAATACAAAAGATTAAGGTCGACCTTACACTTGAGGAAGCTCTGTGCATACGGCCCATAAAGGGGTCATTTTCTGGACGTCACGACAGGCAGACTCACACAGGAAGCTAGGTTACTCACCGTTGGTTGATGCTTTTCGGCAGTTGGCAAACTAGCCGCAGGTATCGTCAGAGGACATTTTCACTTTCATGTCACCATTCAGAGAACGCCAACCATAGTCTGAAAGGAAAGAAAGGAGGTAAAGACAATGTGCTTGTGAAGTTCTTTGGGTCGTCTGCTGAAACAAGTTAGGAAGCTGCTTACCATTAGTCAGATTCTGGTCAGAAGTTGATGACATAGCAAACATCATCTAGAACAGTTTGTTCTCCTTGAAATGGACGGCATTTAGTTTGCAGAGAACGTCAACCATAGTCTGAAAGGAAAGAAAGGAGGTAAAGACAATGTGCTTGTGAAGTTCTTTTGGTCGTCTGCTGAAACAAGGCAGGAAGTTAGGCTACTCACCATCAGTCAGATTCTAGTCAGAAGTTGATGACATAGCAAACATCATCTAGAACGGTTTGTTCTCCTTGGAATGGACGGCATTTCATGATTTAGTTTGCAGAGAACGCCAACCATAGTCTGAAAGGAAAGAAAGGAGGTAAAGACAATGTGCTTGTGAAGTTCTTTGGGTCGTCTGCTAAAACAAGGCAGGAAGCTACTCACCATCAGTTAAATTCTGGTCAGAAGTTGGTGACATAGCAAACATCATCCAGAACAGTTTGTTCTCCTTCAAATGGACGGCATTTAGGTTGCAGAGAACGCCAACCATAGTCTGAAAGGAAAGAAAGGAGGTAAAGACAATGTGCTTGTGAAGTTCTTTGGGTCGTCTGCTAAAACAAGGCAGGAAGCTACTCACCATCAGTTAAATTCTGGTCAGAAGTTGGTGACATAGCAAACATCATCCAGAACAGTTTGTTCTCCTTCAAATGGACGGCATTTAGGTTGCAGAGAACGCCAACCATAGTCTGAAAGGAAAGAAAGGAGGTAAAGACAATGTGCTTGTGAAGTTCTTTGGGTCGTCTGCTAAAACAAGGCAGGAAGCTACTCACCATCAGTTAAATTCTGGTCAGAAGTTGATGACATAGCAAACATCATCCAGAACAGTTTGTTCTCCTTCAAATGGACGGCATTTAGTTTGCACAGTCTGAAAGGAAAGAAAGGAGGTAAAGACAATGTGCTTGTGAAGTTCTTTGGGTCGTCTGCTGAAACAAGGCAGGAAGCTACTTACCATCAGTAAAATTCTGTTCAGAAGTTGGGTGACATCGCAGACATCTAGAACAGTTCCTCCTTCAATCAAATACATGTAGATGGCATTCAGTTGGACAGAGAACGCCAACCATAGTCTGAAAGGAAAGAAAGGAGGTAAAGAAAGACAATGTGCTTGCTAAGTTCTTTGGGTCGTCTGCTGAAACAAGGCAGGAAAGTACTCACCATCAGTCAAATTCTGGTCAGAAGTTGCACCACGGCAGAAAGCATGCCCTTCCACCCCCAGAGAGTTTCACTTTAGTGGACGTTATTCAGTTGCTGGAAGAACCTCATCAACCATCTGGAAGAAAGAAGATCAGATGGAATGGTTGTGTGTGAGTTTTTTGGGTGTTGATTGGAACCAGGCCAGCATCAGCTACTACTTACCATCGGTAAAATTCCGGCTGGAAATCGCGACATGGCAGACCTTCTTTCAAAAGGATCTGGAAGAAAGGAGTTCAGATGGAATAGCTGTTTGACGATTTTTGTTTAGAACAGAAGCAAGCGCAGGTACTTACTTATTTCAAACTTTGGTCAGAAGTTGATGACAGGGCAGAGCATCTGGAGAAAGTAGGGCCTATCACCTTTGAATGGCAGTGTGTGAACTGACAGAGTCAGAGAGAACCTCAACCCTGAAAAAAAAGAAGTCCATATTGAATCACTGTGTGGGAAGGTTTTAGTCTTCTCTTCAAAAAAGGCCAGAAGCAACTTACCGTCCATCAAATTCTGATTGAAGAGGGCAGCATCACCGGCTACATTCAAGGATGGTTCCATGAAAAAATGGACAAAATAATAATCGCAACCGCACTTATGTTCTGGAAGAAGAGAAATAAGAAATAATTACATGTAGGCGTACATGTAATGTGTGTGAGGTGTTTGCCAACATCCGTTTCGAAAAATGGCAGAGGAGCTGACTTTAGGGAAGCCCGTTATGTCCTCCTCAGCACAACCGCTCAAGAAACAACCCAAAGATTTGTGCCTAAAAGGGTCTAATATAGGACAGACACCAGCCTACGCCTCACAGGGTGTAGCAGGGACGGTTTGGGGTCTAATGTTCCTACTTATAAATTGTTTCTCACCGCAGACTGGACATATTTTTCAGATAAGTCGGAGCTAGCAAAAACTGATTCCTTCAAAAATGGCGGCCATCCACGCCTGTGGTTCTTCTCGACCGTGGACTCTCGGATGTGAACCCCGTCTTATCTTATTTGAAAGACAATGGGCTTATGAATGAATGCCAAGGTCAACCGCATTGACCGCCAGCAGGCTTCAGTCTTCACTATGCAAAAGGTTTGGCATGAAGGATTGGCCGAGGGGGCTATTTTGTAAGTGGGTTATTTTTGGTGGAAGAAGCTATTGACAGACGTATAAACCACGACCAATGATCGTTAGAATGTGACGTAATCATCTTTAGCATTCCCAGCTAGCATTGGAATGTTAAAAAAACGTTTATTAAACGTATATTTTTCGCCGAACGTCAGATGTTCGTCACAGACGTTTGGTCAACGTCAATAAAACGTTGTGTAATTATCTCTGAATATATTAAATACACATATATAGCAGTGTAAATTGTCTTCAGTTTTCACACATATTTTGACTGCGCGCAAGCACTAAAGAACCCTGGCCAACCTCATGCTCAAGTTCCTACGGATTGTACTAAGTCTACCCAGGCTCTGTTACTTGGACACTATCTCTTGATGTGTCTCGATAGAAAGCCTGAGATTGAATACAGTGGCGCCACCAAATACGCTGGTGGTCTATCATGTTCTGGAGGTCTTTCGAAGGGCGTTTGCACTTCTGTAGACCACCATACTGCGGCGCTCTGGTGTTTTTGTTCATGCAGTTCAGCTTTAAGTAGAAACAAATCTAAACCTACTGCCACCGTCAACCAAAGAAAAATAAAACTAACACAACCACAGAGGGTGAAAGGACATGAAAGTGAATTTGCAGATTTCGGCTAAAAATGGCAAAAAGTGCAGTTTTACCCACAAATAGCCAAATGCCCCTCCCCGAGACTTAAACGCTACCGGTGTAATAGAATGTCATGTTCCACGGTATGAGCTGTCCCCCAACAAAAGATTCTGACGGAATAAGGGTCAGCTACCAGGGCCATATAGGCCTAGCGGGGGTGGGGGGCTACTGCCCCCAGAGCCAACTAAAAAACGTGATTTTCATGCGAATTTTGGGCAAAAGACGGCAAAAAATGGTCTTCTGTTCTCCCCCGAGAGGCTTTTGCCCCCCCCGGACGAAAAAGCTAAATACGGCCCTGGCTACAATTGGCCGGACACTAACAGACAGGAACTTCTGTCACGAGACGTCCCCTGTACAAAAGAAACGGGAAATCTGCTGTTGGGTACATTAAATTGGTGTCAGGTCAACTCGTAACCAGGTCGACTCGTACCTGGGTCAACTCATAACCGAGTCAACTCGTAACTCGAGTCAACTCGTACTTCGGTCAACTCGTAACCTGATTCAAATAACAAGTTCAAATAAGATAACTTTCGAGCAAGTTTCTGTCATAACTAGAGCCATCATGTGATGGCGCAGATTCGTCTCCATTTGAAAGTTATGAAATGGCATGCACAGCGGCAAAATAGGTGGGCAGGGTCCA
>NMRB01004903.1:3483-28480 GCA_002633025.1 Notospermus geniculatus
TAATTGGCTGTTGTGTCAGTAATAGTGGCAGATAGGTTAAAACCTGCATTCGCCAGGAAGGTGTTAAATTCGTTTGATATAGTAGTTTTGTCGGTGACATTAGATTCATTTATCCAGAAAGATTTGGGAAATAGTGAACAAATTAAGCAATGAATGTGATGGGAAATTCAACAAAATGCAATTATCTGCAGAAACCATGCGTCCAGCGTACTCTGGGTGGGTCGAATTCGAATGAAGTTTTCCCTAGTAATACGTCACGAATAAATTAGCATATTTACATTGTTGAAGTCGTGTAGAGGTCGCGGTTTTATTCGTTCACAGTACGGTTTTTAGCCCAAAGATATTGACTGACAAAATCCTTGATATCTCGCTTGCTACTTAACATAATTTCATAAAACAAACAGCAAAATGCAGTTGTGTCTTAATGCTGTACAAAGCTGAAAAAGAGTCAGAATTTTTTTTTCGTGGTGCAAATAGGACTTTAAGACCTGGTTAAAACATTCTACAAAGTGGAAAATTGCGTTCGACTTTTTCCATCAGGCTTGAAGCCATAGCATTTTTGGCCCTGGTACGGAAGGCCATCTCAAGCTACTCATGTTCCTTACTTGGATGGGGTCTACTTGCCCTTGCAAAGGTACAAGGTACAAGGCAAGACGGTTTACAGTCCCATGCGACAGACGTGAAGTGCCAGGGATGATTTATCCCATATGGCCCAGGCTGGATTCGAACCCGGGACATGCCACTTGCTGAGCGGACGTGATAACCACTCGGCTATCAAGTCTCCAGAAGGAGAGCGCGGAGATTTCACCAAGAAATTTACATGAGAGAATTTTCTCATTTTGCACGAGATTTATTACAATCTCTCCCGCCTGACGTCTACATCAAATTCCGATTTTGGACGATGACACCCCAGCTCCCTAAAGTGTGATGAACATTTGGCAAATATAATGAAGATTATCATGNGTAAATCTGTTAAATTGAAGATCGATGCAGATTTACAAACCAGCGACCCTCAAAGCATTATTTGCCCTGGTGAGTACGGAAGAGACCATCTCAAGCTACTCATGTTCTTCACTTGGATGGGGTCTTTTACTTGCCCTTGCAAAGGGAACAAGGGACAAGGCAAAGTCAAACTGGACTTCCTCCCCGGTGAGGGGGGGGGGTAAATCCGTCAAACTGACCGATGCAGATTTGCAAACTGATATGTATTTGATTTTTCCATCAGGGCCAAAGCCAAGGCATTATTGGCCCTGGTAAGTACGGAAGAGGCCATCTCAAGCTACTCATGTTCCTCAACAAATCATTTGTAATGACAGAGTCATTTGTAATGACAGAGACAGAGACTCTTTTCTAGAGTTTCAGATTGTAAAAAGTAAAGACTACGGTTGGGGTCGAAAATTCTGAATTCTGGAGATTGACTTCTTGCTTATTATCATTTTGTGTGTCAATTTTGTGCTATTCTGTATCTTGTAATGACAGAGTAATTGGAAATTCCAGAGTCGGGATATCCCAGCAACTGTCCCCCGCAACAATCTAGCAATGGCCGTAACACGTAAGTGGCGACTCGGGGGCAGTGGAACCAGTTAGTGGTGCCCACTACGGGGGTGTAGGTTCCGGAAGCAGCAATGTGGAGTATACTATGTTTTGGGTGTAGACTTATTTGTACAGTTATGGAGAGGGTCAGGTGGACAAATGATACCAGGTGGTGTACATGTAAGAGGAAAATGTGTCCCTCATAATTACACCCGCAAAATAGGCCTGCCTCCGTCAGCAAAGCTTCGCCCTGCAGGAACACAAATGTTTTTATGTTTTACCGCATGCACTGGGACTCACCTCTGCTTTGAGCGGCTTTAAAAAACAGACAACGACATCCACGGTACGCCCTTGTTGTAAAAGTAAACTACAGTGCGCTGCCACCTATTGACTACAGACTTTCACAACTAAGATGGCGGTCTAACAGTTCTCACCATATAACATGTACCATTGAATGGTCGCTGGCAGCTACATGTAAGCTCCATGGGCACAAACGCTAAAGGTAAAATAATTGTCTGAGAGGATGCGTTTGGTTATACTGTACATGTATCATGCTTGGACAATAGGGAGGTTTCGCAAGCGCCCGGTTAGGCCCTACTTCGACGTTTATCTATTGTGTGGGTACCCACACAATAGATAAACGTCGTCATATGGCCTAACCGGGCGCTTGCGAAACCTCCCCAATGAATGGCCACGACGTCAGGTGGGAGAACTATACATGTAGGTTACCATCCTTGTTGGAAAGGTCTATAAAGTCCCTCAGAATAACCAGGGCATGGCGGGCACATGCAGTCACGTGGGATACTTCTAAAAATTTATTTAGTTTTTTTATAAAATGGGGCAAGGTAAAAATTCAGCGCTCGATTGCAAGACGTGATCAAACACCCAATTACCCACCAATTTTCTGCCCACTGACTCCTGTCACGCCGTATATTTAGCCACCAATGGTCCTTTCACGACAGGTCAGTCATAAAATTGTTTTCCGACCTAATCACTGATTTATCGAAGGTTCTCTGATTTGGTCTGTCATGTCCAATTTGCCGGGGTCATCTGGGTTGGAAGTCGTCGCAACAGTGGACAGATTTTACTAGTTTGAAACAAGAGCAACGCAGAGCGTGGCATAGTGCCCCGACTGGTATGTTGTTTGTGGGCAAAGCAATCTCAAGTTAATTGACGGAAACCCGATTTCAAGATGGCCACCATAGCCACCATCTTGGATGGCGGCGGAGCTGGTCATCGAAAGGAACCTTCCACTGACAGAGACCAACCCTCACAAAAAATGCAGGTTGATTGCGCAGTGTTCTCAAGTTATTCGACGCCAAACCGATTTCAAGATGGGCACCTTAGCCGCCATCTTGGATGGGCGTCGAAAGGAACCTTCCCCTGATATTAGAGACCAACCCTCACAAAAAAATTCAGGTTGATTGCACAAAGCGTTCTCAAGTTACTTGACGGAAAACGATTTCAAGATGGCCACCATAGCCACCATCTTGGATGGCGGCGGAGCTGGTCATCCAAAGGAACCTTCCACTGATAGAGACCAACCCTCACAAGAAAATTCAGGTTGATTGCGCAAAGCGTTCTCAAGCTAATGAGGAACCGGCGGAACTACTCCGTAACGTGGCGCTGACGAACAACTCAGTTAAAAGTATGACGTCGAAAGTCAAGCCAACGTTATTTGCCATTTAATTCTGAAAACTACACCCTATTTCCAGCCCTGATATACCCGAAGTAATCCATTGAATTTCGAATTTCACACGTTTGACATCAAATTTAGGACTGACTCAATGTATCTGAATGTTTTCAAGCGAAAATTCAAGCGGGAACATGTCGAATTTTATCAATAAAATTGACTATTTTAGCGTAAAGAACAGATCGAAGAGCAACGTCACTGATTCTGAATGACGCACGACGGAACGACGTGCGACGTCAAAGAGGTTTTCAACGTCCCGGCGCATGCGTTTTTGAGTAAAAACTGAGTTGTTCCCCAGCGCCTCCTTTGGGCACTCCGGTTCCCCAAGACAGAAACCAAATGTTAACGGACACCGACACCGACGACGACGACACCGACACCGACGCACACGCCACGACATAATGCCCCCGACTTTTTCGGAAGTCGGGGGCATAAAAAAGAACATTTTCAGTTCACTCAATGTGAATTTGGACAATAGAGAAAAAATCGTGTGCACCAGACACTTGCAAAATTAGACTGGTACCAAGATCTTCCGCTAGGTGGGTTTAGTAGGATCGCCAGAGCCTACTACAATTTTGCGTTTTAATTGGCTGCTATTAAGAGACGAGGAAATACCACCGTTGGAAATGACGTCATTCTCGCGGTCAAGGGCAAAAGTAACAAAACGTAAGAATTGGGCTTATTAGTAGGCCTACTCATGTAGGCCTATCTAGGCCTATACCTAGGTATTCAACTGTTCAACAAGTGATTGAGTCTTAATGTGGAGTGCCATATTTTGTGATAAAGTCCATGTTTCGCCTTGCTGACAAGTACCCCGATGGACTCTCAAATCCTGAGTGTCCATCCGTGTATTTATTAGGCGATACCGATCCTTCTAAACCCACCTAGCGGAGGATGGTGGTACCAATCTACTGCACAATACGGCGTCAGCTTTTATCAGCGCCACTCGACATCTATCATAACGACTGGTCGTGACAGGGGCTTTTAAAGTCATGGTCGCTGATCTCAAGTGTCATCGAGGTCGCTTATGCGATTGACAACAAGCCAACAATCTTAGATTTATTCGTCTCGCGTTCTCACTTTCCCGCCAGCACGCGGGGACGTTTCTCAACATTTAGCGGATATTTTTTCGAAGGTAAGTCATCATTTTGTGGTGAATTTAGGAGGTGTTAGGCCCTTGAGCCTAACGTCCGGACTTTTGGCCTGACGGAACAACGCCTGCGTTCACGCGGGAGATCTGGGTTCGATTCCCGGTGCGGCGTTGTCGGTGTTGAACTTGGCGTTGTCGGCGAAGGCGCTCCTTGCTCATCTTAACATTGACTGACTTGATCACTCTGAACAGAGTCTGATCAGATGTGATAGCCACGGTAAATCGTAACTGATTAAGGATCTCAACGATCGAAGCTGACGCGAAAGTGCGGTTAAAACAGTCAATGGACAGACGTGATTCGAACGCCGACGCTGACGTTACCGCCGACACCGACGCCATATGCCGGTGGGAGGTGTTAGGACCCGAGCCGAAACTCCGGACTTTCTGCCTGCCTTGCACGCGGGAGATTTACGTGAACTTCGATTCCCGCTGCGGTCTCCGACATTTCTACTTGGACCTGCTGTTTTCAAATCCAAGTACACGGTCGGGTTTTAACACGCTTAGTCCATCGGTAGGAGACTCGTTAGGCCTACTCACAATCGTTGTATCTCCTTGCTTATTATTACTGCTTATTACAGGTTAATTTGGGTCAATTCTATTAGTTTTTGCTCAAATTTTCTTCCCTCGATTGCGTCCACGACAGGTGCCTATGCCAGGACTAGACAAACGTTATGGTTTGTCGGGCGCCCGTACCCCAATCTGAACTCACAGAACGATTTGCACAAGCCTAGAGCACATCGACCTTGCCACTGGAAGCAACTGAACGCAACAGTCGCTATCGGTTACAACTGGTCATTGCGGCAACAAGTGGCACAATCCAGTCTTCAATCTGGAGCGCGCACATCAAGCAGGCAACTGAACTGAATGCTACACGGAAATTGTCGATGTCTTCCGATCAGACCACTCGGGAGTCATTTTGTGGGTCACCTGATTCCATCACATGACCAGGTGTGCTCCACAAACAAAGGAAATTCATTGCCAGAGCGCGCACATCGACAGCGACTGAAGAGAACTAAAGTCTATAGAACATGAGCAACTGGCTGGAACTAGCGGCAACGGTCGGCAATAGCGTTGCCGGGGCGCGCACATCGACCTGTTTGAGCATCTGATCAGTTGCTGCTGTTTCCAGCCAGTCGCCCACCGTTGCCGGAAACGCCATTGCCGGTAGTTGCTTCCAGTCGCAAGGTCGATGTGCGCTAGGCTTTACACGCAGTGATGCACCTTTGTATAAAAACTGGCTATTGTGCTCTAATGCAACAAGCATACTACATGTACGCAAACAGAACGATTCGACGACACTCAAGTTAAAGATATTCAATTAACGGGTATTTTTTTCCACTCGAATGGAAGACAAGTCTGTTCCAGTGGTACCTGATACTTCTTGGGGGATAAATAGGCCACGGACAATTTCAAGAGTGGATTGAAGAACCCTTAAGCAAAACTGTGATACTACACTAGTGAACAGCCACTTGGAAAATGATACCGCTGGCATCGTTCCGTATTTGTTTCGCTTCGACAGAGATGGCCATTAGATGCACCTATAATAAAAATTTGGAGGCAATCCAGTTAACAGTTCAGGACTTACTTGACTTTGAGCTTTGGTTTTGGCCACCTGGTGGCCAACCTAAGAATCGAATTGGACCCAAACTTGGTGTCATAGGTCATCTGACATAGGGGCACCTGGTGGCGAAGCCAAGAATCGAATCGGACCGAAACTTGGTGTCATAGGTCATCTGACATAGGGGCACATGCTGGCCAAGCAAGAGTCGAATTGGACCGAAACTTGGTGTCATAGGTCATCTGACATAGAGGCACCTGGTCGAAGCCAAGAATCGAATCGGACCGAAACTTGGTGTCCTAGGTCATCTGACCTAGGGGTATATATGTACCAAGATTCAGATCATAGCTCCAGCGGTTACGAAACGTGCCCTGCTAACGGACAACGACGAAGAACGCTGCACCACGACAAAAGCTCACCCCAGGTGAGCTAAAAGTGAATCAATTGGAGGAACGATACCGCGAAATTTGCAGATAATTCTTTCGTGTAATTCTCATCAGAGACGTCCCGACGATGCCAAAGAAATGTTTGAAATAAGAACCGATTAACCTTTTCCCCGCACCGGCTTCAAGTGCTCATCCATCATGTGTCTCCTTATCAAATGTCCAATTTCGTTCTGACGCTTTCCTCGCTTTGAGAATTTTCTTCATTAAAGGTGCGTTGAAATGAATGTGGACGTGACGTGTTTGTGTAACCGCCGCTCTGGCACGCTCCAAGCAGACCGTTTTGGCATTCAGCGATGCACAGTGGTATGCACGCATGGTTGGAGTGTGTAAGGCTACTGCCATTACCGTTCTGGCACGCTCCAAGCAGACTGTTTTGGCATTCAAAAATGCACAGGGGTGTGCACGCATGCTTCGAGTGTGTTACCGCCATCACCGTTCTGGCACGCTCCAAGCAGACCGTTTGGCAATCAACGATGCACAGAGGCGTCACGCATGCTTGGAGTGCTGTTCTGGCACGCTCCAAGCAGACCATAATTATTGGCATTCAACGATGCACAGGGATGTGCACGCATGCTTGGAGTGTGTTACCTCCATCACTGTTCTGGCACGCTCCAAGCAGACCATATTGGCATTCAACGATGCACAGGGGTGTGCACGCATGCTTGGAGTGCGTTACCAGTAAGAACCCATATGGCCCAGGCTGGATTCGAACCCAGGACCTGCCGCTGTGTCGACTTCGATTCAAGGATATCAACAGCCTGCTGTGTGGTCAGAAAATGCCGACCATCACCAACAGGAGAAGCTGGACCCCGGCAAATGCCAAGCCTCTCTGATTTAAAACTGCGATTCTGTTGTACTATCAAAAGTGAATGATATGGAACTTCTCAACCTGCCACGGCGAAATGACCATAAAGTCTGCAAAACATAGGCGCCATGTCCGAAAACATCTATTAATATTATATAGCTCTAGAATTTTATATACCATACGGCACCAATTACAAGTAGGCCCTATACGGTCACGGTTTGGTGTTTTTGCGAGCAGAGGCGATTTTACATTGGCCTAACACAACGGACAACTTGTCTTCTCGCCAACATGATTATTTAGTCAACTTTCTCTTGAAAAGCCTAATACTTACATAGAGTTTATGGCCAATCTGCTGGTGTTTGAACATACTATTTTTCCATATATCTTGATATATGTCATGGGAACATATTGACTTTGAAGTTTATGACGTTGTATGACAGGTACCATTGACTTTCAATTGGCGTTAACCCTGTAAGGCCAGATAAAAAAAATACTTGTTTAGCATCCGGGCACTTCAGTTTTTGAGGGTCGGGAGGGAAGTTTTTATTTTTATTTTTAGTAGCTTTTACATGTACCTGAAAAGCTAGGTCAAAAACAAAGATTTTTTTTTATTTCCAAATTTTAGAGTAGGTTATTTTTTAATTACAAAAAAATTCAGGGGTCCTAGCATTTTTCTGGTCGGGAGGGGACGCTAAACAAGTATTTTTTTATGTGGCCTAATGTAGGTTCTCAAAATCATGGCTATCGTCCTCGGAATTTTTGTTGCGAAGAGCGAGGTTTAGCACCTTTCCGACTCCGACTCCGGCTTCAACTACCAGAATGAATTGCAGTCCGCTGTACACATCCTTGATAAAAACGATTTGATAGACGTTTTCAAATCGCAAACTGCCATAACTTGGTGGCAGAATAATTTTGACTTGTAGAGGCCTAATCGGAAGTGCACATAAATCGCAAATATTATAGTCGTATTTCAAGTCGTAGCGACTAGGATAACGACTTCAATATTCATTATTTATCCGCACTTCCGATTTATATAAGGCCAAATTTTTCTGCCATCAATTTATGGTGTTTGACGAATTGAAAAAGTCAATCAAATCGTTTTTATCACGGATGTCCATAGCAGACTGCAATTCATTCTCGTAGTTGAAGTCGGAGTCGGAAATGTGCTAAGCCTCGCTAATGACCCCCCCCCCCCTCTGCAAGTGAATAAGCTGGCGTTGGATGACGCGACGTTGACTCTACACTGTTAAAAATATCTGTAAATTTACAGCAGAATTTTCACTGCAAGGTTGCTGTAAAATTCATTTCACTGCAAACTGCTGTTTTTTCACTGGAATTTAACAGCAAGATTACAGTTTCTCAGTTTTAAAGATAGCATTTGTTGTAGAAATCATACAATTTTGCTGTCAAAATACAGTAAACGGGTGGTGTCAAAATACAGAAAAGTGCTGTGTTACTCTGCTGCCAGCAAAGTGTTGTCAGCATTTTTAACAGTGTATTGGCTCAGAAGGAGAACGTTATGTGCCCAGAATCAGCAGCAATGCCAAGACAAGGGTCTCAAGACCGATAGATTTGCGGTTACCAGTAAGAATAAGTGGTTCACGGCCGCTGAAATCGTCGTTAATGAAAGAAAGAGTGACTAATGCGCAGAAAAAGTATGTGTTGCTGAAATGAACGTTGCACTTAATCCTAATCAATTTCTCTGCACAGAGAGTGTTTAGTGCTATTGTATCGTATTTGTATGTTTCCATCAGGGACGAAGCCATAGCATTATTGGCCCCGGTAAAGCCTGCCGCACACTGGAGCTATCTGCTGAGCAAAAAGTTATTCGAGACCGTTTGCTCAGCAGACAGCTCGCGTGTGCGCGTAATTTCGGTGAGTTTTTTGCCTCGCGAGGCAGAAAGCTCGCGTGTGTGCGTATTTTTCGGTGAGCTATCTGCTGAGCAAAAGGTCTCGAATGACTTTTTGCTCAGCAGATAGCTCCAGTATGTGCGGCAGGCTTTATGGAAGAGGCCATCTCAAGCTACTCATGTTCCTCACTTGGATGGGGTCTTTTACTTGCCCTTGCAAAGACACAAGGTACATTAAGGCACCACGGCTTACTGTCCCATGCGACGGACTGAAGAGCCAGGGGTTATTAACGCCACATGGCCCGGGATTCGAAACAGGTGTAAAGGGAAAGAATGTCATAGGAAAAACTATCCTGGGAACAAAATACATTGTATCCTATTGTTACATTCTAATCTCTGGCGATTGGTTTCTATACCCATGCCGCTTATTCCGTCATTCAACAATAGAAGTGGACACTTTTTACAGGGGGGACACTCTTTACTGCTACACCGGGACCTGCGCATGCTCGGCAGACGTGATAACCACTCGGCTATCATAGGACGAGATTTATGTTACGCTGCCCTCCCTCGTAGTACATGTAGTTGCTATGACGAGGTAGATGAAAATTCTACCAAAGGCAAACAGGAACCCAGCTGGCTATATCAGAAAGGTATCTATACACAAGAGGGACTTCATCAACGACATCAATGCTAATCCGCTCTGAACTCAGACCCGTGACCCTTCAAATCCCTAAGGATCACGGATTTCCTTAGTATAAAGGGGACCCGGATGACCATGAATCTATATAATAATGCTGGAAGTCGGCTCAATAAAGTCTCAGTTAGAAGATTTGTTTTGCCTCGAAATTCGGCATGGTCATGGAGTCATGTCGAACTAATTAGCGGAACCAGCGGACAGAGCGGAACCAGCGGAACCTGAAGGAAAAACATAATGTTGTTTTTTAAATAATAACTGCACTGTTGAAATCGAATTGTTAGGCGCCTAAAAACTAGGTCTACGGTAGGCCTAGGCCATGTAGGCCTACAGGTAGCCTAGCCTAGACCTAGCATGCCTGGGGCCTACATGTAGGTCTCAATCCGCACATCATGACTGCAGTTCGCGTGTTGCTTAGCAATACCGAGTCGCGTGTTGCTTTCAGTCAACAGCTAAACGAAGCAACAACGAGTCACGTGTTCATTCTATCGGCTGCAGACCAGGTTCCGCTGGTTCCGTTGTTTCCGCTGGTTCCGCAAATTCGACATGGCCCATGGAGTATACCATATCCTGATGCAACGGGTGGTTGATTTTGCGAAGAGAACTTTGTTGTGGTCGCAATTTTACTTTTTTAGGGGTGTTGTTCGATTGCTTTCTAAATTCTCCCTACTGCACCATGTTGGGTGCACCTATTCCACCAGGGCCGGGCATTCCATCCTCGGTTGCATCACAATCGCCGGTCGCCACGGGTACTTGCTGGTAAACATAATAATGTTTTTCAACTTTGATCTAGGAAATATTTGTCTTACTCCTGGTAGTGAGGTTGAAAACAGAAGTGGCCGTCAGAAATTCTACCAGGGGCGCTGCGATCGTGCAAGATGCGAAATGTGTATTGAGCACCCAACCACCAACCCTTCCATACATTATTTATAACGTGAAGTCATCAATGTACAGTCATTGACATCAGTTTATCTACACCTGATATCTTGAATATTTCAAATACTACTGGGCCAATTTTAACACGGTTTGTACCACATGAAAGGCTGTCTTCTTGGTCATATTTCTGCATCTGAATTTTGGAAATTTGGAAATATCATAATTATGTAATATACTATTAGCTCATCAGAAAAAACTAAATCAAACTTCTTATTATGTAATATTTTTGTGATTTTTGTTGCAGATGTGACAGAGTGGAACTTTCTAAGGATTTTGGCCTTTGTTTCATCAAAATACGTTGAGTGGTTGCTGAGATATTTGAGATTATCAAAATTTCGATAATTTGAGAATTTTCAATTTGTCACAAAATTTTTGTATCAGTAGATAGAGTTCACCTAAAAACGTAAAAGTATGAAGTTTTGGAACTTATAGCCGAAACTGGTTATAACTTAAGAATGTTTTTCAAAATATCAACATTTTGAGCAATATTTCTGCCCACTTAACGCAAAAAGTTCCAAAAATCTGTAAACCCATATTCTGAGATTAGCTTTATCTAATGGCATTAAAATTTCCTAAAAAGCACGAAAATTTCAAATTATCAAAATTTCTCTTTTCTCTTTTCAGGTCTGAGGACGGGATCAACCCGAAGACGATGGAAAATTGTAACAAAAATGACGGCCTAGCCGCCGAGAAACGGCCAATAAACGCCACAGCAGACGGCAAACAAGATGGCGGAGTCTACGTCAGACGGCCTCAGGGCCCCGGATATTTTATTCAACGAAGACACGTCATAATCGCTGGTGTTTTGACAATAATTTTGATCATACTAGTCGGATTATTATCCGGATTATTAAACTCTCGCAGCTGCGAGACTTCAAGTGTTGTTGCGTCGTTAGAGAATTTCACAATATCGCCGACACCGCTTCCGGTCTTACCGGGCAAACCGGATATCGATCCATCCCGCCCGTGGGGGAAGGTCCGCCTACCTGAAAACATCATACCGTCCTATTACATAATTGAGTTACGGGTCGACTTGGACAAATTTATTTTTCTGGGCAATGTGACGATAACGTTGAATATTACTAAAAACACGGAATATATTATTGTGCACCAGGCGGACTTAGAAATAGATGACAAAAGTGTTGTAGTGTTAGAAAAGGTGGGATTTTACTCTCACGCGCTTCAGGTCCAGGAGACCTTCCACGTTCCCGTGCATCAGTTTTATGTTGTGAAAGTCAAACAAGAACTCGTGGCCGGCAAAACGTACACGATTCAGATTGGGAAATATAAGGGCGAGATTCGGAAGGACATCTTGCGGGGAATTTATCGGAGTTCGTATAAGGATAGGAATGGAAACACACGGTAGGTGGCGTTACTTCATTTGTCATTGCTGTAGTGTTCTCTTTTCAGGGTGATTGTGCACTCACAGGGGCGGATCCAAGATTTCTGCAAAGGGGGCGCAGCCCTCCAGGCGATTGCCGAAGGCACGAGCTCTGGCGACGGCTGGGGTGAGCCAAGGCAGGCAAAGACACCTGCCCGGAGTATCACGCCGACAGTGGGGTTCGAACCACGGACCTCGTGACCGCTAGCCAGAGACCCGAGCCACTACTCTTCATTCCACATCCAATTGGCGCGAGGTTTATGGACGATATCTCCACAACGGCTGTTATCTATCCTAATGAGGAACCCGCCCTGCGGTTTATCCCGACAGGTCGGCGCTGCGAGCGATTGTACCGAAACGACGTCATTGACGTTGTTTTCGGTGTTGACGTTGCGTCATGAAAAAAATTCCTGTACATTTTTCTACAGGAATAATGACACAAATGACGTTGTCCTTATCGCTATCGTATCTCTTAATTTTAAGAAAAAAAGGAATGAGTTTAAAAGAAAATTTCATCTGCTACACGATGAGGTAAATTTTACTGCCATGCGACCAACACAAATGGTTTATTTTCACGCCAGAAATAAATGGAAATAACGTTAGAAAAAAGAGATTTCGGTCACATCGCTCGCAGCGCCACGTTGTGACGTTAGTGTGCGGGTTCCCCATTAGATACACCTTTGATAAAAATTTCGAGACGATCCAGTCATTAGTTCAGGAATTATTGCACTTTTTGTGTTTTTGGTTTTGGCCACCTGGAGGCCAAGCCAAGAATCGAATCGGACCGATACTTGGTGTCATAGGGGTATATATGTACCAAGTTTCAGATCAATAGCTCCAGCTGTTAAGAAACGTGCCCTGCTAACGGACAACGATGACGACGACGGACGCATCACGGGTGAGCTAAAAAGTGACGTCGGTACGTCATTCGGGTCTTATACTCGCTGCGGCGTCTATTATTCTTAGTTGTTCACGCTGGTTCCCCATTAAACGAGCACAGTCCATAAAAGACCGATGCATGTGCTCTTTAAATTGATGGTAAAATTTCATGACACCAAAATTCCTCTAGACATCCATCAGGCCATTTTGTTCAAAGGACAGGTCCTGGCCATGTACTTAAGAACGGACCTTAAGACACCTCCACTGACACCGAAGTCGTCAGACCTAATGCAGATAAAGACGCAAATCACAATGCATTCGCCGGAGATTTCTCGGGGAAAATACGCACTTTGATGGTAACATTTCATGAAAAACAAATCCACCTTAGACATCCAACAGGCTGTTTTTTTCAAAGTAAGTCATGGACGTGTACTTTAAGAACGGACCTTAAGGCACCTCCAGTGACCCTAAGTCGTCGTCAGACCTAATGCAGATCTAGACGCAGATTTCTCGGGAAAATGCGCACTTTGGTGGTAAAATTTCATGAAAACCAAACCTACCTAGACATCCATCAGGCTATTTTGTTCAAAGGACAGGTCCTGGACATGTACTTTAAGAACGGACCTTTAGGTACCTCCACTGACCCCAAAGTCGTCAGACCTAATGCAGATAAAGACGCCAATCTCAACGCATTCGCCGGAGATTTCTTAGGAAAATGCGCACAATCTCGACAACGTCCTCAACAACGATAGAGCACAGTACCAATACCATGGTAGGGACACCACTTAACGTTGGTAATAGGCAATAACGTTGGCAATTATTCAGTCTATGCGTTGACAAGGAGCACGGCGCCTTGGCCGGGCCACGATTCCGAACCCTTCGATTGTCCGTCTCGAATGGAGTCAAGTCCTACTTATCCAAGTAACAGGTATAATATCACGGTGATTATTGGCAGAATGGACAGAGATCAAATAGACGGCATGAGGCTGGATTTCTTATAAAATGGACAGGGAGACCATGGTGCATGAGTGTACACTCTTCGCCAAAAAGGTTCTTTAGGGGTTCTTTGTGCCTCACCAGGGGAACCCCAAGGTTCTATATAGAACCTTCTGTAAAGAACCCGAAAGGGTTCCATATAGAACCTTTCTGTCGCCAAAGAACCCATAAAGGTTCCAGTTAGAACCCTTTTCTGAGGGAAAGGTTCCATCTGGAACCTCTAAAGGTTCTTAAACAACCCGAGGGTTCTTAAATCAGAGGGTTCTCCTGGTGTGGCACCAAAGAACCTTTTCGGCTAAGAGTGTATGTGGTGCTCAACTGGCTGCTGAGCGCGCCTCATTAGCAGAGGACAGCCGCACAGCTCAGCCGTGGTGTGAAGCAATGGAGCTTGGTTTTTGGCTGGCCTATAGACCTTTCCAACAAAGACGGCTGCCCCATCTCTCCATCTGCCCCTGCTGCCAGTGCGTCGTTTAGCATATCATGCAAGACCGAGAGAGTTATGGTGCATCTTGAATTTCTAAATTTTTATTTTGACTTCATATCCACATGTACGANTCCAGTGGAAACAAAGATAAATTTCAAAGTTTAATATACACCGTAACTCTATCGGTCTAACGTCCTACGCTAAAAGACGCTCTTGCAGCAGGCGATAGTTGTGGTACCAACCATCTCCTGAAATGCATTAATACGTCATGGAGATGAAGTCCAATTTCGTATACATGTATTTCGTATTTGGTGTTTCGTCAGACTTGGAAACCTCAATAGTGAGTTTTCGTCGCGAACCTGACGAAAAACGAAGTACGAAATTTGGACTTCACTTCAAGGATCAAATAATGTATTTCTGGAGATGGTTGTGCCACAAATATCGCCTGCTGAAAGTGTGTCTTTTAGCGTATGACGCAAGACCGATAGAGTTGCGGTGTATATTACACTTGGAAATTTACCTTTCGATTCCACTTCTTAGCTACGAAGTGGAAATCTAAAAATTCTAGGCCCAACAAAACTCCCTCGATCTTACATGATATGCTAAAAGACGCACTGGCAGCGGCATTTGTGGTACCAACCATCTCCAGAAATACATTACGTCATGGAAATGAAGTTGAATTTTGTATTTCGTACTGCGTGTGTCGTCAGAGTTGCGAAACCTCAATATTATCTGTCGGGAAGTACTGAAGCTTGACAGCTACAAACGCCGACGTGGACAATCTGCTGAAATCGACGGGGCACCATGAACCGACCAGGCAAATAGACATAATACTCCTACCTTGAAGGAGGATAACGAGGGTGATTATCTGTATGATGAGGACATCAAACAGGATGATAGACGTGGATATCTTTGTCGTACGCCCAGGACCAAGATAACAGAGACTGTACCGGATAGGCCACTAAACTCGACCAGAGGATGATCCAGAGAACATGTTCTAGGAATACAGGGAAAGCTGGGGAGACTTGATAGCCTAGTGGTTATCATGTCCGCTTAGCAAGGGGCCGGTCCACTGATATACATGTAATGTTTTTTCGGTGTGGCCATTTTTCTGTGCGATTCCCTTATTTGAAACACACTGGGAAACAGACTCACTGTTTCTTTGTGTGTCGCTCATTGTCAAAGTCAAGTCGCGGCTTATTCCGTCAATATATTGTAGGCCTAATGTCTCACTGGGCCACACTGAAAAATGTTACACCGGGTTCGAATCCAGCCTGGGCCATTTGGAATAAAACCCCTGGCTTTTCATGCCCGTCGCATGAGACAGTAAGCCGTGGTGCCTTGTGACTTGTGCCTTTGCAAGGGCAAGTAAAAGACCCCATCCAAGTGAGGAACATGAGTAACTTGAGATGGCCTCATATGTACCAGGGTCAATAATGCTATGGCTTCGGCCCTGACGGAAAAATCTAATCAAATACAAATACAGGAACGCTTCTCTCAATGCAACGAGGTAAAAATACTTAGACTCGCGTGGCATTCTTCTGCGTGTGCAACTGACGTTCGAAATCAATATGGCTGCCGTGGCAGCCATCTAATTAAGTATTTTATTTTTCCAGACTATAACTGTATACTAATCTAGTCAATTGAGTAGGGTGAGGGGGAGTTCCACGAGTCTCCATAAGCCATCCCTCTCTCCCCGCCCTACCCCCAGGCCACTGCTGTAAGCATTGTTACCCTGTGATTAATGAGTCTAATAAGCTTCTCTTTATCCCTCATCAAGGAGCAATCAGTCGGCGATTATTGCAATGAGGCAAGACATCAAATAACTGGGAACGAATTGGTAGAGACACTGAGGATNACCTCTGATTTCATGCTGAATTTGCAAAGGTAAAAACGTAGTAAGTCACAATTCTGATGACTTAGACGTAAAAACCGAGTAAGTGCACCACTTCTTTCCGAGGCTTTGGCGAACATTTTGCAAACAAAAACTGTTTATTAAGATGAAACAATACCTAGTAAGTACGAATTTGGCCATAACTCATTTTTTCCAAAAATGTGATTTACTAGGTATTTCCATTGGACGCTAGAGTTCTGTCTTTAATAGTCTGATCAATCAAGATTTTTACCCAGTACTGTGTAATTGGTGTCATCATAACTCGCTGTTATCGATTCTCCGCGGTTCACTAAACAGGAATGTCCACAAGTCATCGATCGAGTTCTTCAACCCTCCCATAGCAGGGCTCTGGTCTTGCTCCTCTTCATACACTCCCACAGTGTTTGAAGAGAAACGAGACCAAAGCCCTGCTATGGGAGAATGTCGGCATGTTTTGGAAAGTGTGACAGCGTGGTTCACATAGACGGCAGGCAACATAAGTTCACCCAGCGGGTTCCCACGCTTATCGTGGGGATTTTACAGGCTTCTTTAAAGGTGCTCTAGTTCGAATTGTAAACATTACGGTGTGCCACCTATTGTCAACTTCTGGTACTAACAAATCAGATAAAATCGAATTAAATCTCGCCTTTCACAACTTTTTGTTTGTTTTTGAGCGTAAAATCATAAATATATTTCGGTTACAAGAATATTTATCAAGATATATATAAAAATAGATAACATTAATGTTTTGGTATACACGGTGCTGCCACCTGTCCGAGGAAAAATAACTATTATAATCAGCCATGTAAATAAACAAACCCTAATGTTTACAATTCGAACTAGAGCACCTTTAATTCTTGCTTCACTACAACAGGTCAAGAAATGGCACACATTGCAACCAATACCTCGACACGAATTTTTTTTCAACTGCCTGATTATGGTCAGAGCCAACCAAAGGCCTAAGGAAACGAGCCTTTACGATCCCGTACAGTCAACACACAACTGGCATCTTGCCCTTGCAAAGGCACAAGGTACAAGGCGCGGCGGCTTACTGTCCCGTGCACCTGAGACGTGAAGAGCCGTGGTGCCTTGTACCTTGTTCCTTTTGCAAGGGCAAGTAAAAGACCCCATCCAAGTGAGGAACATGAGTAGCTTGAGATGGACTCCTCCGTACTTACCAGGGCCAATAATGCTATGGCTTCGGCCCTGACGGAAATATCAAATACAAATACAAATCAAATCAAAGAGCTTGTCAGGATGTTTGTACCACGAGAAGACGCAGGCCTCGCCGTCCACCGACTCAGACAAGGCCACCACCGGTCACATAAGAGCTCGTCGGGTTTCTAATCCCCTCGATCAATTATTCAGTAACTCGGAAACAATCAGGATCAAATTACCCACAACAATGGTCGAGTGGCTTTTTCCTTAATCGATTTGAATCGATGAGAAGGTGGAGACCCGTCGTAGACGGTCGCCGGTAGACCGGGAGATCTCCAGGGACTTCGCCCACGCGCATTGTTAATTGTCCGACACAGCAAGGGAGCTGTACATCAGCCTCGGTTGAGATATTGCCGACCAGGGAGCTTGTCAATGAAGTCTTCATATGATTTGCGGACATGGGGCACAAGCATTTTGTAGGGGTACAAGTTGATAAGGAAAATTGGCTTTTTGTGCCCCTTCGGATGACCCTCTACCGTTGTTGATATCAGACTATAAACTCAAAACTTTAACTTTAACTTTGGGGAACCGGAGGAACTAACGTCACGACGTGGCGCTGTGAGCAGTGCGACCGAAGATTCTTTTTTCTAACGTTATTTCCATTTATTTCTGGCGTGAAAAGCACCCGTTTGTTTCGGTCGCCTGGCATTAAAATTGACACCATCTTGTAACAGATGAAAATGTCTACATTTTGCGGTGCTTTTTTTCCTTAAAATGAAGACATAGATGACGATTTCGGCAACGTCTTTATCTCAATTTTCCTGTAGAAAATGTACAGCTNCGTCGTTTTGGTCGCACTGCTCGCAGCGCCGACCTGTCGGGATTTCCGGCACGCGGGTTCCTCATTCCCATCAAGCAGAAACGGACCACGACCGATAGAAAGGATGAATTTACTCCATTAAAGTCCTACATGCACTTTTTTTGCAGCTTGTATAATCATTTGGCACAGAATTACAATGAAAGAGGTTTTTATTTCGTGAAAAAATTCCAACCGATTAGAAAGTTATGGTTGATTTTGTGAATGACTCAGCTAACATCAGAATGGTGTAAGACTGCCTCATTAAGTGATGTCACACTAGGGAATTTGCATAATGAACATGTCATTTCCCATATTGGAGCGGCCTAGTGACCAAATTAGCAATGTATGTGATGGAAAATTCAACAATATGCAATTATCATGCAGAAACCATGCATCCAGCGTACTCTGGGTGGGTCAAATTGGAATGATTGTTTCCCTAGAATTACGTCACGAATAAATTAGCATATTTACATTGTTGAAGTCGTTCACAGTACGGTTTTTAGCCCAATGATTATGACTGACAAAATCCTTGATATCTCGCTTGCTACTTAACATAATTTCATGAAACAAACAGCAAAATGTAGTTGTGTCTGAATGCTGTACAAAGCTCAAAAAGAGTGAGAATTTATTTTTGTGGTGCAAGTAGGACTTTAAATTCAAATCAAACAGAAACGGACCACGACCGATCGAAAGGATGAATTTGCTCCATTAACATCAGCCAACATAGCAATTTTGCGAACAGCCTGTCCATTAGGCGAACTGCTTTTGAAAGAAATCATCAGCTGAACCGAGAACAGGGTGAGATGAAGTTTGATAATGCAGCAGATCGCGTCATGCAGGGTTGGACTAAAAGGCAAAATGGAACCAAGGAATAGAAGAAGTACATTTGACGAGTTTGCGCCGTAGTGTTCTCTCACAATTATAACTTCTCCTTGATTATAATTAATTAACTAAACAAGCTTCAACAAGAGCAACGCAAACGTGTGCAAATCCCACCGAACGAAAGTTGCCTTCGCTGAAGTGACATCAGCCGGAAGGGATATTCGAGTGGAAGGTCACAGGGTCAAGGTCAAAGGTTGTATCGCGACGGGTGTGGTGCGCAACGGGATAATAGGGACTTTTGGCAAGGCTCCGGATCGTCGATCCTTTGACTGCTCATACACCTTCCCTGAAATACTGACCCAAAATCTGTCTTCGTTGCAAGTTACAGGCCGGAAGGGGTATTTCGGTCAAAGGTCACTGGGTCAAGGTCAAAGGCTGTATCACGACGGGGGTGGTGCGCGACGGGATAATAGGGACTTTTGGCAAGGCTCCGTGTCGTCGATCCGTATCACGTATGACTTTAAAGGTATTTTTAAACACCTTCCGATGCCCATGTGATGAGAGGCATCCAGCATAAATATTTTCTTAGAAGAATAAAACATGTTTTAAAGGGGCACAATATTTCTTTCCTATGCTGCGATAAACATACCCGCATTAAGGGAGACATCTACTGACAACGTTGTTGAACTACCGCTTATCAACCTCGCCCCATGTAGAGTAACACTCGTTCCCATGGTATCCACGTATGCATTGTATTGTAATCGTACATTCTCCAACACTGGGGTAAAAGGCAAAACTACGGTATTGGAGAATGATGCCATTACCGCCGGTGGCGCCGGCTGTCGACAAAAAGTGGCAATATCGTGGCCCTTTAAAGATAATATATCACGACTTCATTGTTTACATTCAATGTTTGTAAACATGGATGTTTACATGATGTTATTTTTGACTTTTGGGACATGTGCCAACCCACCAAAATGAATACTTTTGGAATCAACAGAATTTCTAGAGGGGCATGCCACCAACAAATTACTCATAAGACAAAGAAAGCCTGGACATAAACAAACAAAATGTAAATAAACAATGAATTTCGTGGCCCGCGAAAATATCCGTGATACATTATCTTTAACTGATGCCCATTTTGAGTGGTTTGGTCGGTTTTAAACTTTTCTCCCCTATTCCACCTCATCCTTAAAAGATGAAGAGAGTTGCATTAACAGTTACGTCCGGGAGGTTGAATTTCAAGCAAGAGTAATCATTATAACGGCCCTACATCAAAGGTTGGCAAGACCCTTCATACACAATGACAAGTGGCAAACGTTTCCGCTTTCACTCGGATGAACCCAGCTCCGTGATATAATTGTCATTATTACACGTCTGTCTAGGGTCCTTGGACATATTCATATCAGAGAGAGATTTGGAGTGTTGATCTTAGATGAGAGTTCATTATATGAGCTGTTTCAGTTTTCTGTCCATGGTGTCTTTCATGACTACACCTAACTTCTACAATAGGAGCAGTCAGCTGCGCGTATTGCCAAAAGATGGCAGCAAAGTTCTAGTGGACCAATTTTTGAGAGAAATAAACTATGTCTATGTCTATGTCTATGTCTATGTCTAATACACAGGAAAATCAACGTGATTGGTGCTCGACCAAGAATGAATGGGTCCGCTAGATATGCATTGAATTGGGCCGTAGTGACACCTATTGGTCAACTCACTGACAGCTCCTATTGAATAACTTCCCTCCCTCCCCTTTAAAAAGTTAAATTGAAGACCAACAATTCTCTCCCTTCCATACATTTTCCGTTGATCTTGTTTTTGCAGGTACCTGCTGGCCTCCCAACTTCAAGCAATCGACGCAAGACGAGTTTTCCCCGGATTTGACGAACCAGAAATGAAATCCATCTTTGCTGTGACTATCATTCATCAACCAGGTAGGTCAAGGTCAGAAACAATATAGGTCAAGGTTACTATAAGGGTCAAGGTCATTATGATAAGGGTCAAGGCCACTATGATAAGGGTCAAGGCCACTCTATTAAGGGTCAGGGTCACTATGATAAGGGTCAAGGTCACTATGACAATGGTCAGGGCCACTATGATAAGATCAAGGTCACTATGATAAGGGTCAAGGTCATTATGATAAGGGTCAAGGTCACTGTAACAAGGGTCAAGGTCACTATTATGAGGGTCAAGGCCACTATGATAAGATCAAGGTCAGTGTGACAAAAGTCAAGGTCATTCATTTTCACGTGGCTCAAGTGAAGGCGCAATTGAAACTTTTAATTTCACATCTTCAGAATTTATCAAGATACCTTCGAAACAATTTGCACGACTTAATAGATACACGTCGTATAAAGATAATTAAGGAATGGGAAATAATGAATATACTAGGAGCCCCATCACAGCTTTGTTTGCGCTAATCTGGGTCCACTTTTCTACTTTATCTAGAATACACTGCATTGTCAAACATGCCTGCCATACGGAACCGTACCCTCCCAGACGGCTGGGTACGAACAGACTTCGCCGACACACCGAGAATGTCCACATACATCCTGGCTTTCGTTGTGTCTGATTTTGTCTATAGGGAAGGAAAGACAAAACAGGGGCTGACGGTAAGGGGTCATCTCAAAAATTACTTGATGCCCAGAGAGATGAAATTTTTTCATCTCTCTCTCGACACATGTAGATTGAGGAGCCCGGTGGTTTAGTGGTTCGGGTCTCCGACCTAGCGGTCAGAGGGTCCCGGGTTCGAATCCCACTGTGGCGTGAGACTTTGGGCAAGTCTCTTTGCCTCACTGGTACCCATTTATACACCCAGGAGTCGGAAATGCTCGATGGTAGCGCTGAATGAGCAGCTCATCTGAGTTCTACTGAAAGGTTTCAGGATAGACTGGGGTTAAAGTGTAAAGTTTTAATACCCTATCCCAAAGACTGAAGGTGACTTCTGGCAAGTCTGCTCTAATTATGCACACAAAGTAGAGTTATGAGGGCCATGCTTTGACACCTCCATTTCTTCTCAAGTCGTTTTAAAATGTTCGACTGTCTTACATTTCTGCAGAATTGCCTCTTACATGTATCAGCTGGTAAAACAAACAAGCAAACGGCACGATCATAAGAATTTTTCACACAAAGGACCCAATCAGAAAATATCCTCACGGCAAGCAACACGGGTTCTTTGACTTGGATGTTAAAATGAACCTGCAATAGGAGCTAGTCAGCCACGCGTATTGCCAAAAGATGGCAGCAAAGTTCTAGCGGACCAATACACGGGAAAATCCACGTGATTGGTGCTCGATCAAGAATGAATGGGTCCACTCTATGCATTGAATTGGACCGTAGTGACACCTATTGGTCAACTCACTGACAGCTCGTGTTGGTAGGCTTCGAGTCAGTCCTCAAAGTGGCTGTTCATTTTCGTCATTTGAGGAATCTGAGTTGTGATCCTTGTGAAAATGGAGAAAGCTACGAAGCTGCAAATTGCTGCGATTATTCTGTACAGCACAACAAATAATCCCTGCAATTTGCAAGGGCATAGCTTTTTCCGTTTTCCCAAGGATCACAACTCAGATTCCTCAAGTGACGAAAATGAACAGCCACTTTTCTCTGTCTAATTTTCAGATACGAATATGGTCTCAGCCCGACATGTACGACCAGTCGGTGTACGGTCTGATGGTAGCCACAAAGTGCTATGAGTACTTCACGAAGTATTTTGGGATCGATGAAGTTGTGCCGAAATCGGGTAAGCAATTTATAAATCTCTATTCCTTGAAAACTGGTACAAAAAAGTGCGTTGCAAACCTCCAAAATGTACAAAATCCACAAAAGTGGCATTTCAATTCAGGTGTCTCGTCTGCCCCGTGTTCGATGGTTGGCTGATGACGTTAAAGTCACCTCATGGATGTAGCTCCATACTAAATTTGATTGGTTGAAAATTCATGAATAATCCTCCCGCCATACAACCATGGAATTATAAACCTTTCCAACAAAGATGGTGGCCTACTACCACTGGGTCAAATTTGACATACCATACATCAATCAATTTGTCTTTTTTGCCACTACAGGCATCATCGCTGTCATTTTCCCTATAAACGTGACAGAAAAAATTCTTTCACCAATCACAGTTCGTGTTTACGGCCGAAATGGCGGCCATTTTGAAATGATGCAATGCGTCGCGCACGTGTCAACTGCACTGAACATCGTGGCGAAATGAAATGGATTTTGAGAAAGGGATCCGTTATGTCGGCCTTACGCGAAAAATGAAAATAGCAGAAAGATACCGACAAGAAAGACAAGTCAATTGATGTATGGTATGTCAAATTTGACCCAGCCGTTGCGGAGATATCGGCTGAAAACCTCGCGTCAATCGAATGTGGAATGAAGTGTAGTGAAAAGTGAATACATGTACCAATATCTTATTTGATTTCATACGAAATATACCAAAGCAGTTACATCTGCCGATAAAATGACATTCAATTGTTTTTGTCAGATCAGGTGGCAGTGCCGGACTTCGGCGCTGGGGCCATGGAGAACTGGGGTTTGATCATCTACCGCCAGACGGCGCTCTTATTCGACCAGAAGGCGTCGGCAGCGAGCAGTCAGTATTTTGTGACTTTGGTGATAGCGCACGAGGTCGCACACACGGTAAGTGGGAACGAGGTTGACTAGGATTCGTTCGGAGAAAAAAAACCTAAAGTGGTGACTCTGTTTTCTGGACTACCTCATGAAGGTTGTAGTTCTTCACGGTTAGGAGTCACCTCCTAAGGAGGACCTTGGAGGAATCTCAGCCTAATCACGTCCACTTAACAAGCGGCAGGTCCTAAGTTCGAATCCAGCCAGGGCCATATGGGATTAATCATCCCTGGTTCTTCACAACTGTCGCGTTGAACAGTAAAGCCTAGTTCATACTTCGACGCACGACCATCGGCGTCCAACCCGCGATCACAATCTGGACGCCGATTTCGCGGAATTGATTTATGGCCGGTGCTATTTGCACAGCATGCTGTGTAACTAAGGAGTGAATTCTTATTTACACAGCAAGTACGTATTCGATATTCATAAGCATCCCCGCCCACATTTTGCTGTTTAAATTAGGAAAAGATGATATTTTCACAGCGAAATTCTAGAATTCGGCAAAATGAGCCATACATTGGCCACTTGCAGGGTACCAGCTTGGAACGAATGCTACTTCGGCCTATTTCGATCTCAGTATAACGTTTGATTCTGTGCAAGTGCATGGTGAGGTTACGTCCCCTACGTGGACTCAGCCCAGGGAGCTCTAGGCAAACATTTGTCATCACAACCAGAGATGTTGCTGGAGGGGGCAGGGGCCAAGTGCCCCCCCCCAGGGGGTCCGGAAAAACGTGCTTTTCATGCAGATGCAATTAGCAAAATATGATCTTATACACCAGACCTACATGTATATGTTAAGCCTAGTCTACACTGGCAAACATTCAAAAACAATTGTTTGCAAACATCACCAAACACTATGTTTGCTGATGTTTGGGGTACACGTCCACACCATGAAACATGTTTGGCTTTGTTTGCAAAATATTGGCAGAAGTTTTAGGGAAAACCGATGTTATTTCCCTGGGTTAGACAAAAACAGTGTAGAAACACAGAAATGAAGTTGTTCAGCAGCAATATATTTTTTTTTCTCTGGCTCAGAAGGCGAGCCCAACCCCATAAGCATTCCGCATATGCGGTTGCTGGGAGGAGTCGCAATCATCATAGCCGTTTAATAATAAAATCTGGAAATATATAATTGAAGGTATAAAAATAGTGCAAACATAACTAAAATTTTACATAAACACTTTTCAACTGTCAAATACTTTTTTGTTTTCTCTCTCTTTCTATTCTAGTCTGAACAGAACATGGTATGAACATAACATTAAAACATCAAAGAGAAATACTAAACATAAAACTTACATAAGTTGAGACGAA
>NMRB01004904.1:0-11108 GCA_002633025.1 Notospermus geniculatus
AAATAATTACAGGCTTTTCACCATGTCTGGTCTTAGGTTAGGCTAATAATGAGGAACCCGCAGAACTACGCCACGACGTGGCGCTGTCAGTGTAAGACCCGGAAGTCCTATTTTCTAACAGTATTTCCATTGACTTCTTGCCGCAAAATAAACCACTCTCTTTGGTTCAATTTTGATTAAATTACACTGTCCTGTTTCATGTTCAAAGTTCTCCATATATCACTGCTTTGTTTCGTCAGAAATGCCACAGGATGCCAATACTGACAACGTCTTTTGGTGAAATTTCCACGGAAAATTTTGTAGAAAAATGTACACATGCTTTGACGACATGACGTCAACAGCGAAAAAAGTGACGTCAGTACGTCATTCGGGTCTTATACTGACTGCGCCATCTGCAGTCATGCGGGTTCCCCATTGAAATGAAATACTTGAATGTCCTGATCTAATTTTTGAATCTAAAAAAGAAGGGACAATTACAGTTGACTGAGAACACCTTTTAATATAATCAATATATCAATATAATCAATTTGTCATTTTACATTGACAAATTGACAGTTCGACAAGAAGACAAATAAATAGACAGATTTACAGGATAACGAGTAAAAACAAGTGTAGGGCCGACGGGTCGACAAGCCGACCGGTGGACATGCAGACATGGCAGACGGGTGGACATGCAGACGGATCGACAAGCCGACGGGTCGACAGGCCGACAGTCCGACAAGCCGACAGGTCGACGTGCCGACAAGCCGACAGGTCGACGTGCCGACAGGCCGAGATGTAGGCGGGTCGACAAGCCGACTGGTCGACATTGCCGACTGGCCGAAAAGCCGACAGGTCGACATGCCGACGGGTCGACAAGCCGACAGGTAGACTGACAGCTAAGGCATAGAGATGTCGATTGGTAGTCCGCAGGTAGTCCGTTACTGCATTCAATTTGGTATAGGTCAGCAGGCAAGTCTATAACTGATCGGCGAAGATTTCGTACTGGTAGTGGTCTTCCAGCAGATGACTGCACTTGTTTCGCTTGAAGAAGTTTTCCTCGTAGATTTCATGAGAAGAACTGTTTGCTTTGAATAGGACGTGGTTGTCAGCAAGGGTTGATGGCGCTGGTTTCATTAGAAGATCCTTGTTGAGTTTGATGACTCCTTGTTTTTCTAGACTTTCAGCCTCGTCTGTAAAGATGATTGTAAGGGTGTTAGTGGTTCTATAATTAAACTGTGTCCGATTTACGCGCACCTAGGTTAACTGATCGTTTAATCATATGCCCATTTTATGTCATTAGACGTACCGGTAGGCCTACCGGTAGTTATAACAACCGTATTTTGTTTTACTTACAGCGAATGCTGTCGATCAGCGAGCCTTTGATATTCCTTTGAATATCTCGCAGGGGTACAATTGCTCCAGGTTGATTATTGATCTGTCGTATCATCTTCTCCCTCAGTGTTTTTAGTTTTGCATTTCTGCACGTTGGCACAGTGTCGATCGCGTTGTTGACAGCCTGTGGAAATGAATGTGTATTAGTAACTTGTTAATGTCATTTCCTCCGTCCAAAAGGCAACACTAACAGTGATGTCATGAAAAAAACGATGCTGACCTGAATGAACATTGATTTCTGTTGCGCGATTTGGTTAAGCATCTTCCGTCCTCGCTCGATACTTTCCTTCCTAAGAACCGTTGGTTCATACGTTTCCAGTTTCGGATTCAATGCCTTTGACAGGAACATGTTCAGTATATGTAGAATTCCGGCAATTCTGAGAATGTGAATTGTGTCCTTTGATGAAGACAAGTACATATTGTCGTTCTGAGAGGGCTGCATGTTTTCCTTGTCATCTGTAATTTGGCGAATTTAGTAAAATAAATGACGATGAATGAAGCGATTGAAAATGCACCTGAAGACGAGGCGACAGGAGTCATGGATATTTAGATAATTGAATGGCAAGGTCTTGAGTACGCTAGGCTTAAATTTGTTTTTGTTTTGGCGAGGTCCGTGAAGTAATGAAATGAAGCTTACCGCCGGATTCCATGTCGCCAATGTCGTACTTATCACTGATGAAGTCTGCGTACCCATCAACAAGGTCATCGTACGCCCGTTGTGCCTCGTCGTCTAGACGATAGATAATGCCGTTAACATGTTGTGCATACATGTTTTCGAAGACGGTAACGAAATTGTCTAGACCTTCTCCGTATTCTTTCATCATTTCGTAGTGATGACGCACCACACTAGACGGATACATTCGTGGTCTTACAACAAAGAGTAGAAATCTATCGACCAGTCCATTGGAGCCGCTGACTAAGTTTGTGAGCTCTGTTAAGAATGGTTTCGGTAGCTAACCGACGGAACGGACGTAACGGACGAAACGGTGACTTATAATAAATTACCAGCCCCTTTTCCACACGATTGGCTGTCCAGGCGAACGCTCCTGTAATGACCAACAAAGTGGGCGAAACCATTTGTTTGATACCCCATTATTACATAGGGAAGGCAAGTAGTCTTGTCGACAGGCATCAACCGTCATGCTTCGCGCGCCCCCGTGTGACAAATTAAGAAATGATGTTTGTTTTGGAGCGGCATACATGTATGTAGCTTGGCAAAAATCGATACTCATGAAACAAAAGTTGCAATATTAAGAAAGTTTCAAAATTTACTCAATTAATCCCCTCCGCACAAAACCTCTTATTCTGCGACGAAGTGCTTCATCAGTGTGGCCATCATAAGTATCTCGCAATATCCGGGCAGGCAAGTCTCCTCGGACATGCGCAAGAACGCGATTGTAATTATTCCGGTGAATGTGCCAGGCATTTCTGATGGCGTGTTTTTCAGGCTGTGTCACAGGCCGTCTTACTCTTCTCTCAGTCGTTTTGATGATGCAGCAAACACATGAATACCATCTACATACGCTGAGAATGGTCACAAAACATGTGACGTAATCTCCCTGGCACCACTCTCGAGTTGATTGAGAGCGCCATGCATGAATTAGATCTTGGCCAATAGACTAACAGACCTTATTACCATTATGCCGAAGGCGTGGTGACGAAAATCATTCTCCAAGCGTGGGGTAGATTGGCGGTAGGGGCATTCATAGTGTAAGACTGTAGTATGGACTCATTTCGTTGGAGAATATCGTACTATACGTCGCCGCATAAGTAATTTTCGTCCGTTAGGTCGCTTAGCTGCAAGATACCTATTGGGACAAAAAGTGAAAACGATGTGGTTTGAAAGCCCCGAGTGCCACTTGAAAGTGAAACGTAATCTCCTTTTCCTGACCAAAATTTACAAAGTAAGGCACGTTCGGATTCTCCCTTTGACTGTTTCGCCTGAATTGATGAGAGGAATCGAGCCCCCTCGTCGGAGGTTACCAGTGCGTAGCCTTTGTTTTCCTGCTGGTGAGCATGCAACCCAGCCGTTGTATAATTTTCCATGTGGATGTTCTTTCCGTACTTTTGAATGTGATTGTCAATGACAGGTTGGATTACTTTCTCAAAAGTTGCTGACTTCCCACCACCTGGATCGCAAACAGCCAGGACAAATGCGTTCAACGGCGTTGAAAATGCGCTGTTTGTGATTTTTGTTTTCGGTCCGCATAACGCCGCCGTCAGAGACATCAGTGCTGGTATTATCAAATCCCTGGGTGTGGTTATACGAACTATGCCAAGATACCTTGACTTGGGGGCGTTCCTTTCCACCAGAGGTTTCTAGGAATTTGTCAGCTCAGCTGACAGCTAGCACACTCCTGATTAATTAACCTCATCAGTGAAAATGTGCTGTTCCTGATTTTAGTTCAAATGTTGATAAACATGATTCTACCATCAAAGAGATCCGACCACTTGGCGGTTTCAGAATGTGTGTCAGCCAGGAAAAAAATGTCTATTTTATTTAGGTCATTTGACTGGGCGTTTTCAGGAATGTGACAAACTTTGTGATTTTAAGTTTTATGCTAGAAATAACTAGCTCATAGGTTTTTCAGGGTCTCACAATGTAAGATTCAGTTTTTGAATCCTAAAAATCGCCCAAGAAATAAGGAAATTACAAGTCACGATGTTCGTAGGCCTATTCATGCAGGATCAACCTCATCTTCTGAGAAGAGAATCTTCCTGTGCGAAGCCATGATTTGAATTGACGTGATGTGCCCGGCGTCTTGGATGCTGAGTACGTCATGTGCCGTTGAAAACCGTCGGCCGGTGTTCAGTCGAACGAAATCCTGACGTCAGAAGACGTCTTCCATGTCGTCTCAAATTTGACGCGTCGATGTCTCAATGAGGAGTACAGCCGCGCGCCGAGCAGTGGTTCATCATGGGAGAACACAAAAGTACGCGATTAGATGAGTTATTAAAAGACTGTGATCGGTGGGATACAAGTTACAAGTCCCAAAGGAGAAGTAGAGGAATCACTTACAACTATCTCATGAACGAGATTTTCGACTCTAAACGGCAAACAGTAGAATGGTGTATATGGGACAAGGACTGCTGTCTACATTTCGTAGATGCGATATCTGCGGTTACCGTATGACGTTGAAGAGAGATTGTGGTTCGCATGCATCTTCAGACGTACTGATATGGTCTTGTAGGAGGCAGGTACAACATGAAAGACACAATTGCAGTATTTCCATCAGAAATGGCAGTTGGTTCTCCAAGTCTAATTTGACCCTGGCCTGGCAGAAATTTTAAAACTGACGTATGGATTTTGCCACGAGTGGAGTGAGCAGCAGTTGATGCATGAAACCGGTATCAGCGATCGGACAGCCGTCGATTGGTACAGTTTTTGTCGGGATGTTGCCACGGAAATTGTAATTAAAAGAAGCGAGAAGATTGGTTGGGAAGGGAAGCACGTTGAAATTGACGAGTCGAAGTTTGGGAAGAGAAAATATCACAGGTAGGCCTAATGATAAATATTCTTGACCTTTCATTTCAATGACGAACATGAAAATCGGTAGTGTTCGGAACTGTCGCCTGGGCGGCGGCTGACGCACCGTGTGCGGTGACAGGACGTTGAGACAAAGGCCTCTTTTACACTACGTGTTTTCAACCGTGCTCGACCCGGGTCGAGCACGGCGCGGCAAATAAGGTAATAGTGTAAATGGGTTGGCACGGCACAACTGGGCTCGGCACGGCGCTACTTTCATCCGGGCCGAACCCCCCAACAGGAGGTGGGTTCGACCCGGACGGCCCGGGTCGAGCACGGTTCCGCTGGAAAACTGCACAGTGTAAACACGCTACTGGGCTCGGCCCACTTGAATGACTCGCCTTTAGTGAAGTGCGCATGCTCATTTATCGGCCTTGAACTCAATACGTCATTGCCGCGAATGATCATGGGCGAAGCCATATTGAAAATGACGGAGATTTCCTACCTCCACAGAAAGGAGAGCCGGCGATTCAGATATTGGCACGGTTTTCATGGTGCAGTGTAAATGGGGTAAAATGCTCTTTCTGAGGCGGGCCTGGCCCGGGTCGAGCACGGCACGGTTCATCCGGGCCAAAATTCTGCGTAGTGTAAAAGTGGCTAAAGACAATTCTGCTAGGCCTAGTTGCATAAATGGAAGCAACGTAGAAGCTGAAATTGCAATTGTGTGCGGGATGATTTAAGGTTAATGTTCTTCACTTCAGAGGTCATCACGTGGAGGGACAATGGGTGTTTGGTGGATTTGAACGCGAGAGCGGAAGGACGTTTATGGTTCCCGTTGAGTCTAGAGGCGCCGACGTTCTGCTTCCGATTATAAAGGAGTACATTTTGCCGGACACAACCATTATTTCTGATTGTTGGCGTGCGTACTGTTGCCTTGAGGATGAGGGCTACCGTCACCTAACTGTCAACCACTCCGTCCACTTCAAGGACCCAGACACCATGGACACCGGTGCTCATACCAACGGGATAGAGGGCTCTTGGCTTCACGCAAAGAAAGGATTGCCAAAGTATGGGTTCAAAAATTGCATGATTGAAGGCTGCCTTGGCGCACATCTATGGAGGAAACGTGTGCGTAATCTCCAACAGGATCCATTTGTTAAATTCATGGATGACATTGTGAAGATATACAATCCAAATGAATGGAATGTTCCCCAGTGATGTCGTCTACGGTGTTAAATAAGATAGAGTAAACGTGAGCGTAATCTTCAATTGGATACAGTCATTTAAATTTATTATTGACAATGACAATAACAATGTGAATGTGTACTATCAAAATGAATGTAAGGTTCCGCGGTGATGCCGTACAGTTACCTGTTGAAATCAATAAGTTACGGTATACAATGTTCTGTCTTTCTTCCGTTTTGTCCCGGCATTTGTCCTAGGGCAATAAATGTCGACCTGTCGACCAGGTGACAAGTAGGTCGACAAGTGGATGAAATCAGGTACCGGTAATTATACATAGTATTCCCTTATTACTTGTCACGTGTCGACCTGTCGACCATGTCGACCTGTCGACCAGTCTACCTGCCGACAGTTATCATGATGAAGACATACATTATGCAAATGAGAAGCGAATACGACGTCCGTATGGTGCCGCATCACACGGTCCTATTTTCTGGTGGACGGGAATATTCAAGTCAGGCCTTCTGTGCAGGATTGTTATCGTCAAGTTTAATCAGAGTTTTTTGCATCGAACTTCTTCCATATTCTTCCATACATCATTCATCACCATATCAGATATCGATCGAGGATACTTAGGCTACTTACTAGGCCTACTTGCCAAACATTTCCAACATGAAGCCAACAGCAAAACGAACCATCTTTGCTCTCTGTCGTCATTCTAGGAGAAAAAAAAACATTCCAAGTCGATACCATGCTCTGAAATGAAAAAAAACCCATAAATTTTGTTATGAATATCCACTGACATGACTTGACCAGCGGACCGGTACTGCAGCGTTAGCAAAGTCAGGATATTTCCATTCATGCATGCATGCATGATCGTGTGCTAGCCTAGGCCTATTTGGCCAAACTAAGGCCAGCCTAGGCCTAGGCCTAAACATGCTAAAGTATAGGCCTACTATACTAGCTAGGATGGTCCATTAATTAACACGACTAGGACAAGACAGCAGGCCTAGGCCTGTCGATGTAGGCTAGCTACAGGCCTAGGCACGCTAGGCCAGGGGTCGGCCTAGGCCTAGCTCTAGCCTTTCTATAGGACCTACATGTAGGCTGGCTTTTGGCCTGGGGCCGTAGTCCTACCGGTAAGTAGCATGCCAAGGCCCAGAAGGGGCCAACATACAGCACCCTATGCTATACTATAGCCTAGGCCTAGCCTAGGTAGGCCTACACTGCACTGGTGGTGGTAGGCCTAGCAATAGCATGTAAATCACTAGCTAGCTACCGGGTAGGCCTATTGGAGGCTCGGCACAGAGAGTCTCCGTGAACGGTCTACGGTAGGCCTAGGCCTACAGTTTTTTAGGTAAAGCCCCCCGCACACGGTGCGCATCTTGCGCATCAAACACGCCAGATATTGGGCGCGACGTGACGTGACGCAGGAAAATGCACAAAATTTGCCCGCACACGGTGCGAATCTTGCTGAGCAAAGTGCCACGTGTGGAACTTTGCGAATCTTGCTGAGCAAAGTGCCACGTGTGGAACTTTGCTGAGCAAGATGCGCACCGTGTGCGGGCAAATTTTGTGCATTTTCCTGCGTCACGTCACGTCGCGCCCAATATCTGGCGTGTTTGATATTTTCTGCCACGCGTGGCCAAAGTTGCACCGTGTGCGGGGGTCGTGAGCATTTGTCTCAGCCACTGCCAGCAGATCAGCCAATGAAAAAGTGGGTTGATGGCATGTGACCTTCCCGCCAAATAAAATGGCCGCGCCCATTGAAGCAATTCACACCTTGGCGAGAAATTGGAACTGTCGACTGATTTTTCTGTAAAGCTTGGCTGAAAAAAGCGAGAAAATTCACCTGCTGTGGCAGGTGTGACGTAATAGGCCTACGTCATTGCGTCAAACTCAACAGGCAACGACAGGACCAAGCTCTCGCCAAGGCAGATTTTGCGCCACATCCCCAGAAAATGACCGCGGACATGGCGGAGGCAGTAATTGATTTACAGCTTGAAGAGCGATTTGTTGAACTCTGGCCGGATTATGGTTGCTTATATGATGTAGCCTTAAGCCCCCCGCACACGGTGCGCATCTTGCTCAGCAAAGTTCCACACGTGGCACTTTGCTCAGCAAGATTCGCACCGTGTGCGGGCAAATTTTGTGCATTTTCCTGCGTCACGTCACGTCGCGCCCAATATCTGGCGTGTTTGATGCGCAAGATGCGCACCGTGTGCGGGGGGCTTAAAAACCCTGGCAGAGCAACGATGAGCACGGCGGCTATGTTTTTTCATGTTTTTGGATGGCACGATTAGGCCTACAGTGACCGCGTACAAACAATGCACTACGGGATGCACACTGCACCAGCGTGCCACAGATCATGCAGATCCATCGTGCATGCATGGGGCACAGGCCTAGGCCCTAGTGGCTCCAATCGCCAACACACCTTGAAACCACAGGCCTGCTAGCCTAGATTTCTTTGTTGCTGAGGAGCAGCTGGGCCTAGAGCGGCGGGCTTGCTTCAGGGAATGACACTTGACGGGGGCAGCCGGCCCGCGTGGAAACACCGTCCACAAAATGTACATCAAAAGACAAAAAAAGAAAAATAAGTGATCTACATATGCTATATGTCTTACCAATGAAAGTGGGAATCAATTCCTTCATCCCCCATGCCGAGAGAGTCCACTCTACACTACAGACATGATGATGAGCGGCAAGCATGGCAAGCGAACCGATGAAAAAAAATGGCGGCTTAGGTTTTTCATCTCACGCGCGCGCTCCTGATTGGCTGATAGATAACTAAGAAAATGGTTATTTAAATTTGCAGAATACTCAATTCTGGTTGGACGGCCACATTAAAGGACCACAGTATTGCTTCCCAATCCTGCATTACACCTACCCGCGTTAAGGGAGACCTCTATTGACGACTTGGTAAACTACGCATGCTACTACGTGCATTGTAGTGTAATCATACATTCTCCAACACTGGTGCGAAAGGCTTAACTACAGTATTGGAGAACGGGTACCGGTGGCGCCGGCTGTCGACAGAAAGTGGCAATACCGTGGTGCTTCAACTACGTGCAATAGTTAACCAGCGAAAAAGTTCCCTGTCGCAAAATTACTGTGATGACTTTTTATCCATCCAGGCCATCTTCCGACCACATCTGGAAAAAATATCTTTCTCGCTTAAACCATTTATACCATTTTTTCCACGAAAATAGTTATTTTAATCATTAATTTGGTTGTTATGGTTTAACTACGAAAGCTAGTTACAGAGATAACCATTTAATTTTTTGAGTGTATCGGCGTTAAAATGCATGGAAAAATGTACAGCACTATCGGCAGATGGGCTCTGCTAGCGCCAGCGGAGTTTCTGTGCGGTCTGCCCTGGGAGATTGTACTGGCGCGCTGTGGAGCGGCAGCTAGCCTATTTTTGGTCACTCTATAGCCCCGTTTAGACGAGAGCAATTTATCCGTAGTCGGTCCGGACCGGGCACGGCAAGGATTGAAAGGGCCACGTCTATAAACGGGGCTTATGTGTTAGGCTGCTTTTCCACGAGACGTTTGCGGGCGCGGAATAGGGGGCGGGCGCGGGTGGAAAAAATCGACCCAACGTATTTCCCATTAGCTGTTTCACCCGCAACCGCTCCCGCCACCGAAACCGCGTCCGCAAACGTCTCGTGGAAAAGCAGCCTTAGGTTAAAGTGGTCCTGAACCGCCCGGACGAGCGAGACAGCCTCGTTTTCATTTCCCCGCGCTACGCCAGTATGAATGAGTGCCTGTCAATCATCAGGTCACGTGATTACTATGGAATTTACTACGCGATCACTGATTGGGCAAGTTCTGATAGCTGACATCTGATTGTCAAAACAACATGGGCGCCAGAATGCAGTTCACCGAATCGAGATTTCTCCTCGATTCCGGTGTGAAAGTAACCCAGGTCCTAGTAAGTAGGGTCCGCGGGACCCTAACTCCTAGGATTCTAAGTCCTACCGTCTTGGACCCTAACTCTTAGGAATCTAAGTCCTACGGTCCTGGACAACTAGGAACTGTAGTCCTAGGACCAAGATTCCTAGGAACCAATGTCCTAGGACTGCGCCTCCTTAGGAATAGAGCTCCAACATTAGAAAAAGTGGTCCTAGGCGGACTTCCGTTACGATAGAAATCTAGGATCCCAAGTCCTACTCAAAATTAAAGAAAACGTCAGGGTTGATAAACATCTGCGAATGAAAAATATGTGCAGAATACTTTGACTTATGCACATGATGAACACAACTCAAAGTAGGCCTATTCTGCACATATTTTTCATTCGCAGTGAGGTGCTGCAATTTGAAAACTTGCGCCAAGCACGACCTGATGAAAATTGGGCCGTGATTTGGTCCCTGCAGGGATATAGTCATAATGTAATGTAATGTAATTTATTATGAAAGAAAACGTACAATAAAAGTATAGAGGGCCGAAGCACAAGCATTAATGGCCCTAGGATAGACAAAGACTAAATAATAGAACTGCAGGCGGTTATATACATGTATATATATACAACAAGAGGGAAATTAATGAAATGAAAACAGCATTGATTAAACAAATAATTGAGTAGGAGTGTGATCGTGGCAACTCCGACAGAACGGTGTTTAGAGATAATCAAAGTGAGGGCAGTAAGGCACTATCAAAAGGAAGGTATGGACGAAAGTGCATGGTGTAATCACAAAGTACTCTACATGTATATATCAACTGCTTCATGTAAAAATTCTGCTGTAATGGATAAAAGATTTCGGATGGCGGAATGACGGAAGTTAGAGGAGCCATGTAGAAGTATTTTGGCACGATCAGAAAGGTTACATGCGCTAAAACAATTTATATTAAAGTCAGGAATAGAGGCAATCTTATCGTGGAACAATGTACGATGGTTATCTATAATATACAAAGAAAGAAATAGCACTAAAATTGACACACAACGTGATAATATACAGGAAGTCAACTTCCAGATTTTGCAAATTTTCGACCCCAACCGGGGTCTTCTTCAGGCTGGCACTTAACAGTACAAGACTCTAGAATAGACTGAGCTGAGTCCCTGAAGTAGATCTAAATATCCCTGCAA
>NMRB01004904.1:11829-25227 GCA_002633025.1 Notospermus geniculatus
CAGACACCCTTTCAGGTCCAGCAACCTTGTGGGGCTTGGACCTTATTCTTTTCTTAATTGCTCACTCATCTTGTTTGCAGGGATATTTAGATCTACTTCAGGGACTCAGCTCAGTCTATTCTAGAGTCTTGTACTGTTAAGTGCCAGCCTGAAGAAGACCCCGGTTGGGGTCGAAAATTTGCAAAATCTGGAAGTTGACTTCCTGTATATTATATGGTTATCTATAAGGGGACAATGAAATAGGACATGGAAGGTAGGCTGCTGTCGAAAACCACAAGGACATTTAGGATCAGTAACGTTCGTGAAATTGTGTGCATAAAAATGACAAGATCACCCTCGGTAAAATGTCATGTATAAAAGTGCATATAACTCCGGTTAGAGCGCACTATGGCTCTATTCCTCTCCGGAATCCTCGCCAGGCACATCGTTCACTTGCCCTTTCAGGCGTCGATCAGGTCCTCCATCGGACCCGCTTTCCTAGGAATGCAAGCCCGCCGGACCTGCTTTCCTCTGAATGCAAGTCCGCCGGACCTGCTTTCCTCAGAATGCAAGTCCGCCTGACATGCTTTTCTAGACATACAAGTCCACAGACCACTCCGCCATTCCTCGAAATCAGAGTCCGTCAGACCTACGACTAGAAATCGAAGTCCAAAAGACAATGTTGTGTAATGATCGAAGATGACAAGAAAAAAAATTTAAACAAAAAACAGTTGCCCGACAGGGAGTCGAACCCGCAGTATTTGCTTAATGTGCAGGTCCCCGAACCACTACACCACGAGTGACCGGCTGACCGACGACCGAATATTTTAGCTATTTGAATGCATGTCCTATTAAAGAGCTATACAGATTCTATTGTGAAGGGGAAGGACTTCGGACTTTGATTTCTGTCACTGTTGTAAAAGAAATCTAAGTCCCCTAGTAATCAGAGTCCTATACTTTTTATATAGGATTGGTAACCCAGGAACGGAAGTCCGGGTAGGACAATGGTTCCTAAGGAATGGGGGCCCGGAGGGCCCCCATTCCTAAGTAACCAAGGTCCGTGGGACCTTGGTTCCGGGCAGACCTGCATTTCTTTCACACCGGGGAGTTTCAGAGGATACATTCACGCCTAAGAGTGTTCAATCCGACACGAGTGACACCATTGATGACGATGTCGGCCGGTTTGCCAGACAAGTTGGTCTTTTCTCGGAAGGAGACCCAGAATTCGCTGCCGTTTCACCGGCGCGGTGGCGAGATCTGCGGCCCGGCAATATGTTAATGATAGCACACATACAAACAACCTCCTCGTTCGTCTTAAAACGGAGTTCTTTCTTTATTATGAGCCACTTCGATAATGTCTCTGAACAATTCACAGCCGCTAGTTGGCATTTGCTACCTTTTTAGGCCGCCCTTTCCCTTCTTTCACTTCTCGCTTCGGCATCTTGTCTGCTGGCGATTTGCACGACCATCTCAGTGTTGACGAACTCAGTGAAGGTAGCGTACTGCGCATCCTCAGAAGCCAGGAGCGGAAATCGGAAGTTCCATTTTCGTGGGCGGTGAAAATGATCGGGTGCCAACTTTTGCTGGCCGGTTCATCAGGACCACTTTAATGGAAATAGGTCAGCTTTTAGAAGTGAATAAACCATAACGTGACCGCGATCGAGTATGTAGTTTCAGTAATCGGCTATGCATTGTTCGTGTGTCTCGAACAGTGCTACTTTATGTTGGTACAATATCCGACGCTGAGGTTAGACGGTTTCACCTTTGCCGGACTGTTCTAGCGGAGGGATCGTATATAGGTCATAGTGGTATTCCAACACATGTCAAATGGAATTGAAATACTTTCATGGGTTCATGCACAAATGAAACCTAGGCAACCCAAATGAAGTACGCGTTCTTACGCCATCGGAAAACGACAAATAGCCTCTTTTTTATTTCTACGTTCAGCTCTTACGAGAGCGCACTCGGGTGGTGAGCAACAGAAACGCGATGTCAGCCTTATTGGCCCCGGTTAGTAATTATGCAAATGGGAACAGTGTCCCCCGCATATAATAATTGTGTATGGGCGAACTAAACCCTCTACAAACATTACGTCATGCCTATTAGATTGATTGCTTGAATGTGGGGTTCGCATCCAATAGCCCTGTTTACACAACATAAGCTGTTGTTACACTACATAAAATCCCCGGTTTTTTTTTGCGGTCACACCTACAGCTGTGCTCACATTTATTCATACCCCATGGGAAAAGTGTAGGAAAAATATTTAGAAAATACCTATCAGTTGCACTTGCACTTGCACGTCTTGGGCCTCATTTAATAACTTTTAGTCGAAATGTACAGAGATTGAAAATTATTGGCGAAACATCACAAGATATCACAATTTCAAAATATCATGAAAATATCTTGAAATTATCAAAGTATCAAATGCGAAAATTCAAATGATATTTTGCAATTTCACAAAATGGAAGTGAGATTTTTGAAAACTTTCTTTACTGCAGTTTTTAGCATTGGTCATAGGATGATATGATTTCGATTTCGAATCAAATATTTGAAATTTTAAAAAGCTGAGTTTTTCATGATATTTTGAAATTGTGGGATCTCTGTGATATTTTGGCCATATTTTTTAAATCTCTGTACACTCCAATTAAAAGTCATTCAATGAAGCCGAAGACCTGCTAGTTCAGCTGATGTGTATTTTTTAAAGATTTTTCCTATTATTTTTCATGGGGTATGAATAAAAGCACAACTCGCCGTGTTTTTCGAAATCCCCCTGTTTTCGTTAGTTCGTGGCACGGCGACAGATGGCGCTGGGTTCGGTTATGTGATACGCATGAGCGGAATACACGGGTCTGGAAAAACACGGGTATTTTGAACAGGTGTGACCGTAGCTATAGAAATCCCCGGGCTTTCTGAGACCCTTGTCAAGCCCGGCTCTGAAAACACCCGCCTGAGACCCGGCGCGCGTCAGCACTACTAAAATCTTGTGACGGTGACCTAAATTAAGCCCACCAAAAACCGTTCGAGCTCGGAGGGGCTTATTACCACAGGGGTTTTCGTCCCCGCGCTTTATAAAAGCGGGATTTTTCCCTCTTAAAAGAGGTGTAGACAGNTCCATTTGAAACATACGCACGAGATACCAAGGTATTTTAGAATGCAGTTTTTAGCATTGGTCATAGGATGATATGATTTCGATTTCGAATCAAATATTTGAAATTTTAAAAAGTTGAGTTTTTCATGATATTTTGAAATTGTGGGATCGCTGTGATATTTTGGCCATATTTTTTAAATCTCTGTACACTCCAATTAAAAGTCATTCAATGAAGCCTAAGACGTGCTAGTTCAGCTGATGTGTATTTTTTAAATATTTTTCCTATTATTTTTCATGGGGTATGAATAAATTTGAGCACAACTGTATGAATTGCCTGGCTCCAAGAAACCCGCGTCTAAAAAACACGGATTTTTGTAACACGGCAATCTCGCCGTGTTTTTCGAAATCCCCCTGTTTTCGTTAGTTCCTGGCACGGCGACAGATGGCGCTGGGTTCGGTTATGTGATACGCATGAGCGGAATACACGGGTCTGGAAAAACACGGGTATTTTGAACAGGTGTGACCGTAGCTATAGAAATCCCCGGGCTTTCTGAGACCCTTGTCAAGCCCGGCTCTGAAAACACCCGCCTGAGACCCGGCGCGCGTCAGCACTACTAAAATCTTGTGACGGTGACCTAAATTAAGCCCACCAAAAACCGTTCGAGCTCGGAGGGGCTTATTACCACAGGGGTTTTCGTCCCCGCGCTTTATAAAAGCGGGATTTTTCCCTCTTAAAAGAGGTGTAGACAGAAAAATCCGGGGGCGACGCGGGTTTTTATGTAGTGTAAATAGGGCTAGTACCTCCCTAAGAAGATCTGTCTACGCTATTCATTCGGATTACCTAAGCCCAGGACCTCCATCAGGACAAAAGATTTAGGAAGAGGGATTCCTGTACAAGAAACGGCGTTCGAACGCGATTGGGTTAGTTAGGTGGCTGCATACATACTGACGTCACTCGCGTTTATGTCTGTCGTTCGCGTTCAGGATCCTAAGCTCTCTAATAATTAATTACCCCTCTCTTCGTGGCATCGAACAATGGGTTTGCAGTTCGCGTTGGCGTTTCGGGGGCTTTGCGAAAACTCCCTATTTGTATGGCCACCATGCGTATAAAGGCCCGTTTACACATGCAACTTTTCATATGCAACTTCATGCAACTTGTTGCAAAAACCTGATGAGACCAAAACGTTTCATAAAAGTTGCATGTGTAAACGGGCATGCAACTTGTTGCAACTCGATCACACTGGATGTTGCATCGATTTTTCTGTGTGTAAACCAAACCGTCCCAGGTAGTCATCCTCCCACAGCAGGGGTTTTTACCTCCCTCCTCTTCATCCGCTCACACAAACCCCTGCTGAAATACAACGGCCAGTGAATCTGATGTGGCTGTTCCATACTCCTGTTGCACTCCCTGTATTTTAAGGATGACTGGAGAAGTACAAATTTCGTGGTTTTACCCAGTTTGATTTTAAAGTTTTATCCTTTACAAATCACTTACGTCTTTCCGAAATTGACTGAATTTTATCACAGAGGTTCTTCCTGTGTATAGGAAAGATTCTTATTATTTTTGATTGTTATTATGAGTCATAATTATTTAGTATTGACACCCTGAAAATGCTGCATTCTGATTGGGCAATGGTTTTCTGACCGCCTCTGCTTGCTTGGGAGGCCCAATTTCAGCAGGGCTTTGTGTGGAGTGTATGAAGAGGAACGAGACCAACGCCCTGCTGTGGGAGGATGCAGGTAGTTTGCAACAAGTTGCAAGTTGCTGCAACTTGCAATTTGGTGCAACCTAGTGTAAACCGCCCTTAAAGGGCCTCTAGAGGCAGCTTTTTAGCAGACATTGATATGATTACTAACACAGAATTGGTGGCATAAGGATGCAACTTGGGCATCATTTTTGAACTAAAATTTCATCAATGTCAACATTTGATTCACAATAGGAGCAGTCAGCCGCGCATATTGCTAACAGATGGCAGCACAGTCTTAGCGGACCAAATGTACAGGAAATCTATTATGATCGCTGCTCGATCGATAATGACTGGGTCCGCTAGATGCATTGAATTGGGCCCTAGTGACACCTAGTGGTCAACTCGCTGACAGCTCCTATTCAATCAGGGGTTTAGTTAGAGGGAGTTTGGAAGTCACGGAAGTCAAAGTACTTCGGAATTTTAGGCTCCGGGAAGTCAAGTACTTCCAAACAATTTTAAACTTCTAATGTATTTAAGCTTATGAACTACATTTAGACTTCCAAGAAAAGCCCCAATACTTCCTGGTTTTGGGGTTAAGGAAGTCATGAATTCCCATCCAAAAATGTCAACTAAACCCCTGATTCATGAGTTCATGGTTACTAGCGCCACCTGTTGCATAGTAGAAGTACCGTTAGTAGCCTAATAGCGAGCTGCCTCTAGAGGCCTTTTAAGGCTGATGTCGTGCCTTGTTCATACGGCTGCTGTAATGCGACAAGGATGGACTAAGCCAGGCGCACATTGACGGCAAATCTCAATGCGGCAGGGGTATATTACTTTATTTTACTACACGTACATGTAGGAACAAGAAACTGTGATATACAAAAGAATTGCAAGGAGTTCGCTTAACCCACCTTTTAAGTTCCTTTCTGGTCGAGATACCTGGTGGTACGATTATCATTCAGGATATCTACTGATAACTACTGTAAAGGGAGGTAACTTCCCGAACATTGTCAGACTGTACACTCTTCAACACATGACCTACAAACTTTCGAATGTGGTCAAATATAAAAGTTCTCATACGCTAAGGGAGACCCAGAGTGTATATAATAAACGTTACTTAGTTTTTGTAACTAAAATGATCATTGCTAAGGTCACATTTCAAGTTTCCGATATGTTTAATCAATCAGTCAGGTTTACGATGAAGATGCCGAAATTCGACCGCTGTAGTTGGTCGCAGGAGGTGTCGACCCCAAAACTTCAAAATGACAAAGTCATGTTCACGTGTGAGAATGATTTTCCAGGGAGTGGGACAGCAACTTTCTACACGATGGCATTCATTGACGCAAATAAATCGGTCGTGTTGTCAAATAGAGTTGACCTGAATCTCCCACACCCATGTGACAAGATCGACGTATCAGTGTTCACCCTTGAAAGTGACGTCATCCTTGATTGTGATAAAAGGAAACCCGGTTTCTTTCTTTTTCGATCGGAAAACGGGTATGTGGGTCAGATAATTAGGGCTGAAGCATCGCAATTTCATGGACGCCCTCAAAGTTCAGTGTGGAGTCCACAGCATCAATGTTATTTTCAGTTTTATATGCCAATTTCGGTATACAGGAACAAAGTGGTGCTTTTAGGTTACGATGTAAAGTGTAGGGCGAAAAGACCTTTGATCGAGAGTAGTTCTTTGGGACCGATGATGATTTCATACAGTTTGAAGAGAGAAAAGATATCATTCATGGGAACCTTTATAATTGAATTCGCTCCTGATAGTAAAATAGTGAATCTTTTTTCTTACGACAAAAAATACGACAAAAACCACAGTTTACAATTCGTTGACGTGTACTCTAAAAAATAATTGTCGTGGCCAATCACGTGTCCCGCAAAGAATCTTTTTTCAGTCATCAGTCTTTGTTCAGTCATCTCATCATACCTCTTTCCAAGCAAATGCTGGCAGCGGCTCCAAACAACTTTGAACCCCAACCGGATGGGACGGGAACATCTCACTAGTCCGAAGGTTCACTAGTCGGAAGGTCCACTAGTCCGAAGGTTAAAGTTTGGGTTTATAGACTGATATCAACAACGGTAGAGGTGTCATCCGACTTCACACTTTAACCCCAGTCTATCCTGAAACCTTTCAGTAGAACTCAGATGAGCTGCTCATTCAGCGCTACAATCTGAGCATTTCCGACCGGTACCCATTTATACACCTGGGTACAGCGATGACATAACAGAAACAGTTGCTTTTTATTGGTAAAACAGTCCTCTGGAACAGAAAAGAACGATTACCCAAAAAAAATGACATCATGTATTACGGCGGCGAAAAATTTGCATTGAGAACTACTTTAGTCATACATAAAAACACTACGAAGGCCCGTGCAAGGCATTTGAGAAGTCGAACGCTATCGTCTTTCACTTTTTATAGCATCTTATCGTAGATATACTGGATGAATTTTCCCATTTAGGAGCCATACAGTTACATAAAGAGATTATTTTACCACAAAAATGGCCATTTGTAACATTTTGGTTAAACAGTGTTGCGTTCGAGTAGAAAAAAAATTTCACAAGCCACCGTAGACAGCTGGTAGAAAAGTTCATTGGCTATTCCACCAATCAGAAACAAAAAGTCAAAGGTTACGGATTAAAAATTCTCCTCAAAATAAGCCCTAAAAACACTCCTCGAAACCATTGCAAAGCTCCTATGCATGATCTCAATGGTTCGGATCATTCCTTAGGCATGACTCGCGCTATTACCACCAATATTTTGACAAAATTAGCAGCAATAAAGTCACAATTCCTCGCACAGCTGGCCGAGCTGCCCACTGTCTCTACGGCTGATTCAAGTTCACAGTGGCCGTATAAGTTTTAAGTGCGCATGCGCGAAATCAGCGCTAACGCGCCACGGGGCCGGATGCGTTTAGAGCAAAATACTACATCCATACTAAATGACAATTCAAATGACTGCGTTGAATAGATGTTGAAATAAATGTTCGCCGTTGGTATTAGTCAAGGACTGATACAGGCTTGTGTGACGTTGGTGACAACCTCAGCCTTTACTTCCAATCATCTGCTTCATTCGTTGAACAAATACTGCTCGGAACTTTGCTCCGCTGACACAGTAGAGAAGGAAATTGATAGCGTGGTTTAGATAGGCCATGGCACGGGATGAATCTCGTAGCAGATAACTGAGGGCTATACGCTTAAAAGTTTGATATTTGAAGTCAACTATAGGGTCATCTAGCTCTGGAAAATAGATGAGTTCAAGAGCGTAATAGATTTGGTTTGGCAATGCGAGAATGATGAATGCAATGCTTACGACGACCAACATTGTAGTCACACTTCCCAGATTAGAATCTTTCTGGGTCTGCCCATCCAACATGGCTCGCATTTTTCTTTTGTTGAAAAGCAGCGCCGAGACTATGACAGCATTGCATATTGCTATTCCGATGAAGGGTATGCCTGCGTACATTGCTATACGTATAAGAGCCCATTGATGGTAGTAGAATATATAATATGGTGAATTGACTCGGCCAGCATCACAATAACCCAAATCTAGATTAATTTCGAAGTAGACAAGGCAGTGAAAATTTAATGGAAGGAGAAAAAGAACGACGCTTCCTAATATGACATACACGAGCTTTTTTGAGAGAATAAGTCGGGCCTTTAAAGGAAACAATACGCATATTAACCGTTCCAATGAGAGCATGAAGACGCACCATGATGAGAACATCAATGTGAACACCGTCAGAAAAATATGCATCTTACACAGCCAATTCGATAGCATCCTTATTTGGATTTCGTAAGCAAACTGAAGAACGAAGTCAAGGCAGCCGACGTAGAGGACAGCTAGATCAGTCATAGAGAGGGCCATCAGGAGAATACGGGTGGAGACGCTACCCATGTTTCCACTGGATACCACCAACATCGTCATGAGATTAAAAAGTGTACCAAATGCAATAATCAAAGGGCCAGCGTATGCAGCAACATAGAAGGCTACATCAGCCTCCCAGATGTCAAGTTCTAGTAATAATTTTAGAGAATAGTACACATCGACGTTAGTTTTCGCCGATACGGGTTCCGCCATCGCTGACCAACTTTGTACGGATTATGTGGAGAAGAACGCAGACGAAATACGACATAAGATAAATGCCAGGCTTGACCGTGTCGTGATCGATTTGATTTTTAGCCTCGCGACTGGTTCGATGAAGAAACAATGCGATTATCACAGGGCCAATAAAACCTAGGATCTTAGTAATGCGTGTTTGTTTTTGCCCAGCTCAATGCCAGGAGAATAATTCGATATATCGTCAGTATTCCACTTTAGCGAAGACAACGAAATGCATAGCCGATGAGAAGATTTTGATCCCAAGTCCGCCTGATGTTTTCAAGTTAAAGACTTCAACACACCCCGAGATCATGTTTACCACACTGTAGATATTGGATACTGTACATCATAAGTACAAGGCGGTAGTACTTAAAAGAGCCAAGGACGGAACATCGAACACAGACATGTATTCGATTCATCGTAAAGAAACTGATATTTTTAGCAAATATTGATGGTGTTATTGAGAACTGTGTACAGTCGTGGGCATTAATTTATCTACACCTGATACTTTGAGTATTTCAAGTACTACTAGTACTGGACCAATTTTAACACTGTTTGTTCCATATGAAAGTACATCTTCTTTGTCATATTTCTGCATCAAAATTTTGGAAATATCGTAATTATGCAATAGCTCATCGGAAAAATCCTAAAAATCAACAGTTTTATTATGTAATTTGTGTGACCTTTGTTGCAGTTTTGATAGAGTGGAACTTTCTAAGGCTTATGAACTTTGTTTCATCAAAATCTGTTGAATGGTTGCAGACATATTTGAGATTAGCAAAATTTCGATAATTTGAGAATTTTAAGTCTTTCACAAAATTTTGATATCAATAGACAGAGCTCACCTAAAAGCCTAAAAACCAAGAAGTATGAAGTTTTTGAACTTAAGCCACAACTGATGTCAACATTTTGATACTTTGAAAAATACGCAATATTTCTCCCCAGTTAAGGCAAAATGTTCCAAAATTTTGTAAAGCCATATTCTGAGGTTAGCTTTATGTAATGGCATCAACATTTCCTACAAAACACGGAAATCTCAAATTATCAAAATTTTGATAATCACAAATGTCAAAAACCACTCAACGTATTTTGATGAAACAAAGCCCCAAATCCTTAGAAAGTTCCACTCCATCACACCTGCAACAAAAATCACGAAAACTTTACATTAAAAAAAGTTTGATTTTTAGAGCTTTTTTCTGATGAGCTTTTACATAATTACGATATTTCCAAATTTACAAAATTTTGATGCAGAAATATGACCAACTAGAAATTGACTTACCAGTCAATTTGAAGACCGCCCTTGGAGATTGGGATACTAGTAGAGAGAGTTCACTGATAGCAAAATAATTAGCTGACCAGTGCAAAGAAATGTAGTAGTATTTAAAAAGGCAGCAGAGGGTTAATGGATGAGGTTCAGTACACAGCATGCATGATCAGGAGGTTAATGATCAACTGGTCATTAAGTGGGTCACTAGGTCATGGAAGTAGGTCCGTTCTAACCTACAATTCATCAGATTAATTTGATACCAAAGATGAATACCTTGGCTCAACTGGTCTTTAAGTAGGTCACTATAGGTCACTGAAATAGGTCAGTTCAAACCTACACTTCATAAGCTTCAGTTTGATACCAAACACGACTATCTTAGCTCTTGCGGTCTTTAAGTAGGTCAGTAGGTCATAAAAGTGGGTCAGATGGAATCTAGTCTGTATAAGCTTCAGGTTGATACCAAACACGACTACCTTACCTCTAGCGGTTTTAAATAGGTCAGTAGGTCATGAAAGTGGGTCAGATGGAATCTAGTCTTTATAAGCTTCAGTTTGATACCAAACACGACTACCTTATCTCTAGCGGTCTTTAAGTAGGTCAGAAAGGTCATAAAAGCGGGTCAGATGGAATCTAGTCTTTAAAAGCTTCAGTTTGATACCAAACACGACTACCTTAGCTCTAGCGGTTTTTAAGTAGGTCAGTAGGTCATGAAAGTGGGTCAGAGAGAATCTATAGTCTTTATAAGCTTCAGGTTGATACCAAACACGACCACCCTAGTAAAGTTTCGGTAGAGATTGGTATGTATGGAAGTATTATATTAGTTGCTGCGTATTTATGGCTATACAAGACGACCACCCTAGCTCTGGCGGTCTTTAAGTAGGTCAGTAGGTCATGAAAGTGGGTCAGATAGAATCTAGTCTTCATAAGCTTTAGTTTGATATCAAACACGACTACCTTAGCTCTAGCGGTCTTTAAGTAGGTCAGTAGGTCATGAAAGTTGGTCAGATAGAACCTAGTCTGTTCATACCTCATATACGACTATACCTTAGATCGGTGACTTCCCAGTTCGCCCAATCCCAGTTTGCCCATTCCCATTTCGCCCAAATTTTTTCCCCATTTCGCCCTCTGCCATCTCGCCCCCTACCCATTTTGCTCTTTACCATTTTGCCCCATTGCCGCCTCGCCCAATCATCTTTTCGCCCACTTACCATTTCGCCCTTTTGCCAATACACCCTTTGCCGATTCGCCCAATGCCATCTCGCCCATTTACCATTTCGTCCCTTCACCAATTCGCCCAATGCCATTTTGCCCATTCATCGTCTCGCCCCTTTACCATTATTAGTTTTGGGCCTCAAAATGAGAATGGGCGAAATGACTTTTGGGCGAAATGGGAAGGGGCCATTTGGGGAAAGGGCGAAATGGTTATTGGGCGTAATGGGAAAGTTGGGTGAGATGGCTTTTGGGCGAAATGAAAAATGGGCGAAAATGAAATTGGGCAAAAGGGCAAAAGGGCAAGACAGATATTGGGCGAACTGGGAAAAGGGCGAAGTGGGAAAGGGTGAAAAAGAATGGGCGAAACGGGAAAAAATTTGGGCGAAATGGGAATGGGCGAAATGGAATTGGGCGAACTGGGAATAAACCGTGCAAAACACATGGTTTGTAAACCATGGAAATCGCCACATCCATGGTATGCGTATAATTGTATGCGCAGTGGAACATAGACTGGTCTCTGCCCTCGTTTCGTTCCGTTCCGCTGCACTCGACCACTACAGCGGGCAGAGGATCAGTCCATTGTCACAACTATTTGAATTTGAATCTTTTGTACATATTTATCTCATATAATCACACTTTGTTTTTGCTTTTATTTGTTTCTTCTCAATCACAATCATACTCATGTACTAAGTATATACTATGATTCTGTACCCCGCGAGGGTTTATGATTAATAAATATATTTTTATTTCTATTTCTATTTCTATTTCTATTTCTTGTTCCACTGCGCATACAATTATACGCACACCATGGATTTGACTATTTCCATGGTTTGTAAACCATGAGTTTTGCTGTAATCATGGGATCGAAAACCATGCTTTTGCGGAATATCATGGCTTGCAAACCATGATTTTTGCAATGTTCATTATTTACAATCCACGACGATTTGATATTATTGGTTTGAAAACCAAGATATTTGCCGATTTTTCGTGATTTGCAAACCATGAATTTGCATGAACTTCATGGTTAGAAATGATTTTGTTATGGTTTGAAAGTAACGTATGTTTTCAAAACCATGAATTTGTGTAAGTTTCATGGAATGAAACCATATGTTTAGTCTAATTGATGGTTTGAAAAATAATTCCATGGTTTTGTTTGTACTTTTATTGGATGAAATAAGTCAAAATGCGTACATTTATGGTTTGAAACAATGATATTATGGTATTTCAAATAATTTTGGTAAACAATTAAATTCCCACATGGCGCCTCATACGCTACCTGTCGTGACAATGGTATTTCAAATTGATTATTTTGACTCGTGCTGCCACCTATACTTAGTCCAAGATTCCTGGATTATCAACCGAAGCCGATTCCAGGGGTCAGTGAGCGAGTGGTCCGAGGTTGTCTGAGCGAACTATACCCCTGGGGACGAGGTAGTGATTGGTCAGCTTGAATCAGGTGACCCCCCAAGGGTCTACATCACCTGATGAATCAGGTGATCTGGGCCTGAATCACCTGATTGGTCAACTTGAGTCAGGTGACCTGGGCCCTTGTCTGCAGAATCTACCTCCTTGAGCGTTTTTCTTTTGTCTTTTGGCCATGACTACGTTTGTGACTCTGCAAATCAACTTTCTTAGTGAACACCAGAGAACATACGTCACATCGAAAAGGTTGATCTCGATCTCGCAAATGAACAAGTTTTTTGTGTCTAATGAGGCTGCTGCTTTGTGTGAAGGTTTTCGGACACTGGTCACATGTAAACGGTCGCTCGCCCGAATGTATCCGCATGTGCGGAATGAGGTCGCTGCTCGATCTGAAGGTTTTCGGACACTTGTCACATGCAAATGGTCGCTCTCCTGAATGTATCCGCATGTGCTTAAGGAGGTTGCCGCTTGTTCTGAAGGTTTTCGGACACTGGTCACATGCAAACGGTCGCTCTCCTGAATGTATCCGCATGTGCTGAAGGAGGTTGCCGCTTGTTCTGAAGGTTTTCGGACAATGGTCACATGCAAACGGTCGCTCTCCCGAATGTATCCGCATGTGCTGAATGAGGTTGCTGCT
>NMRB01004908.1:8771-28413 GCA_002633025.1 Notospermus geniculatus
TAGGCCAGTAAAAATATGAGATGACCCACCACTAATTGCAACATGAACGAAGTTGTGTTTTTTGGATACCCCATGGCTATCTTTATTACAGGAAAAAATTAGGCCGAAAAATATTTGGTGGAACACCGTTTCCATGGCAACCGTTTGATATGCTCCAAAATGGCTTTATTTGGCCGATGAGATCCCAGTATCCACATTTTTTAGATGTAATACACATCGTTTTCATACTATAGTGGTTACCAAAATGAAAAATGATGGAAATTTTAACATTTTATGTTTGTTTTAATATGCTTGTAGTGTTCCATTCTGTTTCCATGGCAACCATTGAAAGTTTTTGTATACAGGTTCAGGTTCTAAACGCATTTTCATTGTCACCACATAGACAGGCCCTGTAAGTTCTGAAACTATCATACTATAGTACACTGTAGTTGGATTTTACTGTTATCATTGTGAACAACAGAGAAAGCCGGCCCTTTGTTGCCATGGCAACGCATTTGAAATATTCTTACAGGACACATTTTGGCCTATCTTCTCAGCTGTAGTCCAGACGCTGGGAGGGGTTTCGTATACAGGAGAGAGGAACGGGAGAACTATTGCTTGTTTAGTCGAGTGGTCGTTTTTTTGTAAATCTCCAATTTTTGGAAATTTCCATTATGTTTCCATAGCAACCATTTTTTGAAGATTTTGTCATTATAATATTTTGCCATATCTCTTGATTGCATAGCAGTAGAAATGAGATCTTGGTGCCCACATATAGGTTTCTTGAAGCGCTCTAAACAATTATGATAGTTAGATGCCCATTAGAGGTCAAGGTCAAGGTAAAAAGTCAAGGTCAACTCAGAAATCAACGAAAATATGCACTTCCGCCACAGATGTTTCAGGGGAATAATCCTTAAAAAAGTGGATCAAAGTTGATTTTGTGGAGTAGACTTATTTTATTATACATCGTAAATAAAGTTAGAGAGGAAACTTTTATCACAGATTTATCCTGGGCCTTGTTGCAAAATTATTGTCTCCAGTTAACCTCAAACCTGATGACCCTGCTTGTTCGTTGGCATTTTACCGTAGTTACCATAGCAACACATGAATTCTTTTTTAGGCTGCTAAATGGAGGAAATATGCAAGAACTGCTGTATCATCTCCTTCAGAGTTTATTTTTCTGGAGAATATGGCAAATATATTGATACATAACAAGAGCACCAACTTTTTCAAGTGAAATATTGAATTTTTATAATCAGTTGGTTTCCATAGTAACACTATAATCAATTTCTCGCCTGCATAAATAGTCTGAGAAAAGCAAAGTTGAATGGTGAAATTAGGAAAATCAGCCAGTTTTAGTGACGGAATTTTGTTGCAAGGTTATTGAAGTTAATCTGTACTTTTTCTCCTGACTATATACATTTGCAGTGTTGGGTTGCCATGGTAACAAATGAGAAAGCTAAAATCTCGAGATGTGACATGACGAAAGTATAACGAAATAACTGGCTTCCAAACCGACAATTAAATCCAATTGCTGACCTGTTTTTTAAGTTCCCCTGATTTATTTGAATTATGGTATATAATGCTAATCTTGTTCATGTGTTGCCATGGTAACAGTTGACAAACAAACGTCAATGTACATGTAATTCATAGATCACACAACATGACATACATTAATGCATCAAGGATTTTTATGAGGAATGCACGAATAATTATCATTGATGCCCGTTTGATGTTCTTGCTTATCCTTAACATGCTTTACTAGTGATATGTCCAAAATCAGTTGCTGTCATTACCATAGCAACCATCAGAATCTATACCCTAAGGCATGAATGAACATAAAACATTTCTGTTTTTGAAGGGAAAACTGTTGAAGGTGAAAATTGATTGTGTGATCTTAATCAACAAAACTTGAAACAAGATATGGCCATCCTCCGACTTGAAATCGACAGGAAACAGAAGTCATTTTTTGTATCCATGGCAACATAAAACAAAAAAATCGCTAATTTTGAGCAACTGCATTTGTACACATCTTTTGAGTCTACCTGAAAAAAAGCAATACATCATTAGAATGTTCTTGGACACACATCCCAATCAATCTGGTTGCCTTAGTTACCTTGGATCAATCTCGTACCCAGATCTACCTCATCCGAGGATATCTCTGGCAAGGGCTACGACTTGTCCAGAATTTCTGGACATCCGCTGGCAGCGTGCCAAAATGTTTGTTTCACACAATATTTCGTTCTTCGATGACTGAAAAATATCATATATGCCTAAAAAGCCATATAATACCCCCAAAACACGAAGTTGTTTGAGTATTAGAGCAATTTCAAACGAATAGTTTAGTTGGGAACATCATGCCGCGGGTGCCAGTCTCGGCGTGATTCGCCTCAAAATTAGTATATCGCGCATGCGCAGTATTCCTTAAGTCGTCAGCCCTTTCCAGTGGTGTTGTAGGAACGTAAACCCACTGGGGACGAGTTTGACCTTGGATATGCATAGCTGCTGTAGTATGTTTATGTCTTAAAAGGCAACGGATGAAATAGAAAATACTTAATTTTCCCTTCAAACCCATCAGTGGAATTTCAGAAATGGCTTGGCAAAGCCATTATTATGAGTTCGACAGTTTGCAAGCCATTGTCATATCTTAAGATTTTTCGGCAATCAAGTTTCTCTCGTTGGTTACCAGGGCAACCGTAAACTACACGGGTAAATAGTCAACAGCAAAATGTGAAGACTAAATAGAATAGCCTGTCAACGAAATTCCGAGGGGTAAAATTGGTTTAGCTTCAAATTCTGCTCAGTTAGCTTTGGTTCTATCAGATATTCATGCATGCAGGAAATTTATTTCACCGTAACCACGGAAACGACTGATTATAAAAAATCTATATTCCACATCAAAGCGATGGATCTTTGCCAATGCAATATATTCGCCAAATTCTGAAGAAAAATACAGTGTGGAAGAGAAACAGTTGCCATGGCAACAAAATTGATCAAATAAATAATTTGGCACTAACAAAATATCAAATATAAGATGTTTGTTGCATCCACCAATTTCTATTGCCATTGATCAATAATTCACTGAAATATGGCAGAAAGTTATTCTTTATTCTTTTTCCCACAATAGGTCGTGACGGAACTTTATATTATGGATGGAACAGCGTGACTGTCAGTGGTTTCAGATAATCTAGGCGATAAAAGAGTAATATAACTCATTAAAATTGGTGGAAAACCGTTGCCATGGTAACCAGGAAAGTAAAATATACAGGGGATGTATCAAAAAAAGTGTGTTGGATGATGTGTATGATTGTTCCAAAAATTCGTCCAAAAACGACCGCAATCAGCGAAAATATAAGGGAAAAATCATTTTTTAATGAAAACCTAGTGTAGTTGCTATGGCAACGTTTTTTTCGACTTTCTGGTCGTGGGATTTCTGATATGTTGTTGTCCAACGTCGAAAACCACCAGAAACCATCAAAAAAACCTTTTGTTGCAATTTGTTCCAGGTTTTTCATATATTGACCCGATTCAGTGAGAAATCGATGAAAACCTAGGTGTGGACATGATTTTCATGACTCTACGACCCACATTGGGCAAGTTTTGGGCCATTTAAGTTATTATGGGCTCAAAAAGCGGTATCGGGGTAGGGCACCCCTGGTTTGGGTATATGGAGTGCATGTGGCTCAACATAGTATGTTTATTTCAGTAGGAAATGGGTGAAAACCTAGGTGTGGACATGATTTTCATTACTCTCCAACCCACACTAGGCCAGTTATGGGCCATTTAAGGTTATATGGGCTCCAAAAACGGGCTTGGGGTAGGGGTACCCCTGATTAGGGTACATAGGGTGGGTTTAAGCCAATAAGATATGATTATTTCAGCAGAAAATGTGTGAAAACCTAGGTGTAGGTAAAGGTTTCATGGCTCTATGACAAACAGGAGCAGAGTTTTGAGCCTTTAAAGTATGTGGGACCCCCCAAAATATGAATGGGGTAAGGGTACCGCTGAATGGGGTATACTGAATGTTCAAAGGTATTCCAAACCTCTTTTTTCTGGACGATGATATGGATAAACATGGTTATAGGTCACATTTTCACTCTCCTAAAATAAAAAATGGAGGATCTACTGCGATTTAAGTGATTAGGCTGCAGCTGGGACTCGATTTGGGGTTAGGGGTAGCCCATAGTGACATAAAAGGAGCAGCTGGTCTGCGGTAAAATTACTTCCCTGGTGTTCAGATTAAAGAAATACGTGTATTAGGACAGCATATTTCTAATTATTAGTCAGTGATTTTAACTTCGGGCATGTTTTTAGCATTTCAACAGGTGCCGAAACCATGAACGGGTAGAGGTACCCCGATTTCGCATGGAAAATATTGTTCTAGCAACTCGATATGTACATATTCTGAAAGATTGACCATGAAAACATGGGAAAAAATGTTGGTTTTATAGCAATCGGGCGAAAACTGACTGAGCTAGGTCACTTTGAAGATCACCATCATGCAACCCAGGTTGTCAAAGGCATTCATGACGTCCCAACTTCAACCTCACAGTAAGGTATGCTCCACTAAAAATAATGAAGCCTAATTTTTTTCTCAAAAGCCTGAGTATCTAAGGTTTCCAAAAAAAGATATTTCGTCCATGTTGCAATTTGTGGTGGGTTGGCCCTATTTTTGGCCTAGTTTTACTGGCCTACTAGCCATGACCCTGATGTAGAGCCTTGCAGCCGGAATGCAAAGGGAGAAAGAACATACACTTCCCCATCAATTTCTGCAGGAGTTTTATGTGAATGAAACGTTGGTCAAGAATCTCCTCCCTCAAAACTTTGAAGCGCTCTATTTTGTCAACCGGAATCCCAAAAACCCTCTTAATGGTGTCAACGATAAATCCCAGGTGCTTCTCGCGAGAAACTGGCTCCCACAGCGACTTCAACAGTTCCACAGTGAACCCCAGAGCCGTGAGTGTTCCTGCATTGAAGAAAATAGACAGGCCCGTTTTCTGACAATTCGAGGCGTTCCTTACCGCCATAGAGCCTAGGAACCTATCATCAATATACTGCGAGATTACGATACCTCTGGCTCTCAAGAAAGATGTGACTTGCATCCCTATTGTCTGATAGACGTATGGGCTAGCCGACCAACCGAATGCGAGGCAAGTATAACACATATACCAACCACCAAACTCAACTCCAAAAAATGTTCGAGATTCTTCCGTGATCAGAACTCCCAGGTACGCCGACTTCTCATCTGAAGAAGCTACAATGTATAAGATCCCCTTGCTGAAGGAGACCCGGAATTAAGGCTAGGCCCTCTAATGAAAAAGGTAGGCGCCTGATGAAGTTATTCAGGTAGCGATCATCATGGCATAAGCGAGCCTTTCTTGAACCCTGGACCATGATTAAAGGCATGACAACCCTAGGCGGAGAGACTTCTCCGACGCGACCAAGAAGTTGCAAAGACCCATTGCAAATACCCTCCTCCAGCTTACTTGCAATCAACGCACCATGAATTTCACAATTCTTGAAATTTTGCAGAATCAGTTTAAATTCCCCTTGAAGTGACAGAAGAAGTCATAAACATTAACCCCATTTACAATCCAGTTTCTCACAATCGGAGATTCATCATTGTTCACCTGGTCAAATAACCAATTCCAGTTATCTACCTCATTATGAAGCTGACCTGCGACAAAATTTTTGTCATCACGTAACACTAAGTTGCTAAGGAGGTGTTCCCAGCACACATCGGTATTGGTTGCCCAAAGTTCTGGAAGACTAGCTACCGGAGAACGGGCGGCTGAGCCGCGAAAATCAACAAACTTCACTTGCTTTTTCTCTTTCAGGGCCCCAACTGGATCAAACGGTACTTTCAACTCCCAACTAGGCACGGAATATGAATGGGCCTGAAACTAAAGGTTTCGAACATAAGTTAATATTCTACAGAAAATAAGTTCAACACACTACCCAGACTTCACTACCTCCCCCGAAATTGCCAGACTTCAACATTTTCCTGATCGAGCACCGGCCGTGAACAATCAACCACTTCCGATGCCGACAGCACCAACCCTATTTCTGTGGTTTTTGATCTGGCCTGCCGAACGTCGCATTCGGATTCTGTGGGCATGAGTACGCCAAGTGATCAGGCGACCTACACACAAAACAAAGCCGAGGGGAAGGAGAACGGAGACCTCTATAGCCTCCCCTTCCCCTGTAGGGCCTAGGATACCAGCTATTAAGCCAAGGATTCTGCCATGAAAAATTCCACGGAAACTGAGGGTACGAGGATGAGGCGGATTTCGACTCCTCTTTCTTCTTGTCTACATCATCCTTTTTGTCCACATCGTCCTTTTTCTTCTCCTTTTTGGCTATCTTCTTCCACGCGTCAATGGCAGTCTGTGTTTTCTTGGCCGTCTCAGTACCAATCATCTTAATCACCAGACTATGCAGGGGTCCCTCCGAGTCATGCTCTCTACAGGCCTTCGCGGCCATTTTGAAAAGTTCACGGTCCTGGTGGTTGTTTGCGGCAGCAGCATCGCTCAACGCCTCCGTGGCCGCTATGAGAACACTATTCGAAGTAGACGTACGCGAGGCAAGTGTCCTCACCTGTGTAAGGGCAAGACCGACGTTCGCTGCCCCTTTGTCCTCCTTCATCTTCTTGATCTCCATCTCTATGTCCTGGATCCTGTCGCCCGTATTACTCGGTCCTGAGCCCGCATCTCCCAGTCCCACCATGGCCACTGCAGGTTGGTCAGCCGTAGAGTCCAACACAGCACCGTAGAGGCACTCGACTCAGCCTTCTGGAATAAACCAGGTCATGTTAGCCGACAGCATTCAACCCTAACCAATACAAGATGGATCAGACCCTCCTGAAGAAAAATAAGAATACCCCATAACCAGTACACAAACAATCAGCACATAATCAGAGACTACGAAGCTATCACACCCTCCACCACCTTTAAGCATTTCAACCAAGCGAGATGGATTAATAACCTCTACTAACCCTCTTCGTTCCCTTTCCGGTGGGAGTGGCCAGCAGGTGCTCCTTCCTGGTTCGCTTGGAGGATTACACAGTGGGCCAACTGTCTTCGGTTAGTCAGATTATCCTCTTTCCCTGCCAAGCCCAGCAGCACCTGAAAAAATACGCACCGACACACTGAATGTCACTGACATAAACTGACATAGTCCCATCATTTAGTGAAGCCAATGTAAAAAAAAATAAATAAACATACCAAGATACTGTGTGTCACCCCATTGTCACGACCCACTAATAGCATGCCTTGCCGTCAGTTATAGCAGGGAGGCAGAGGAGGAGAGGTCCACCCTACCACGCCGGCATCCATGCACGATACACAGCAAGCCTCGACGTTGCATGACATAAAATATTGTCCCGCCTACCAGTCTACACCGTTGAAGGGAAACAACTAAGGGTAGACCTCTCCACCCCTACCTCCCACGTGGATGAAATGGTCCGCTAAGGCTAACAGGTAGCCCCGGGAGGAAGGAACAGAAGATTACCCGATTCTAACACTGACTAAAATGTACCAATAGAAATACTTTGTCGATTGCTCACCTTTACATCATAACCCGTAATTGCAAGAACCTTCGCTTGAATTTCCTCCCCGTCGTAAGACTTCAACACATGCTTTTTCGAAAAACTTGCTAAGTCATCATCTGGTACCTCTTCCGTCAAAGATTTGAATCGCAGAACAACTGGCAAAATGTCTTTCCCTTTTAGACTGTGGTCGGCTTTCAGCCACGACCTCACCTGAGTTGCCATCACGAACGTTCGATGTCAAACCGCGCACTGGCGACAGACGACCTGCTTCTTACATGTATATGCATGTACCAAAGGAATACTTCAACTCTGACCCTCGCCAGAAACCACAAACAGTCTACTATTCATTCCTTTACCAACAATACATAACTATTGTGTCGGAACCACCAACCCTGATTATATGAGTCACACCTTTAATCCTCTCTGACACTCCACAACAAATAAAATTAAGTATGATATAACAGAAGCCAGTGTCATTTTCCCCCAAATAATTCCCGTGAAATAAAACCCTCACCGCTTGAATGGCATTATAATCCCCTTACATTAAACACACCTTTCCCTACAAGCCAAGGAAAAACAAAATGTGCACCCAATGAGCCCAGCCGTACATGAGAATAAACCAACATACCACAAAACCTCAACCACCCTACAATGCCCCCGCACTTCAGAGTACCGACCACAAATGATTCCAACTGCATCCCCCACTTCCTACACGGAAATTAATGCCAAAAAATAAAAAGGAAACAAGAACTACTGACACCATTAACATCAGCCCTGATAAATCTCCCACATGCTTACGCCATAAATGGTACGACACTCATAGTCCTTGAGCAAAATCAACCACTCCGCCCAGGAATCCTTCCTTTACTTGCCCACTTTAACCAAGCATCGACACCTCAACCGTTCTAATGCATAACCGTACCCTAAAATACATGTATACTTCATGAACTTGCTATCAATGTCTCACGTATCATGACTCAACTCTCGCTCTCTCTGCATAGCAGGCCTTCACTATGCTAAACCGTCATGAAGTTCCTTTATCATGACTCAACTCTCCCTCTTTGCAATAGCAGTCCTTCGCTATGCTATACACTGTCATGAAAATCCTTTATCATGACTCAACTCTCTCTCTCTTTGCAATAGCAGTCCTTCGCTATGCTATACACTGTCATGAAAATCCTTTATCATGACTCAACTCTCTCTCTTTGCAATAGCAGTCCTTCGCTATGCTATACACAGTCATGAAAATCCTTTATCATGACTCAACTCTCTCTCTTTGCAATAGCAGTCCTTCGCTATGCTAATACACTGTCATGAAAATCCTTTATCATGACTCAACACTCTCTGCGAAGCAGTCCTTCGCCACACTAAAAAAACCCTCTCAGCATAGCAGTCCGTCGCTATACTGAGCCACAGTATACACTGCAGTGAGCCTGTAGGGAAACCAACACAGACGGATCAACGGCCCTGTGTCTGGTGTGAAAAACACACTGTAGACAAAAGGAGCGGCCAAGCTGTGAGAACCGTCCTGGTCGGCTTCCAACAACAGACTGACCAAGGTGGACTACGCGTCCTTTCATGACGTCACCACTTTGGATTATGTCATACAACAGGATTAAATGCAATTTGCTATGTTTTACCTCTGATTTCATGCTGAATTTGCAAAGGTAAAAACGTAGTAAGTCACAATTCTGATGACTTAGACGTAAAAACCGAGTAAGTGCACCACTGTTTTCCGAGGCTTTGGCGGACATTTTGCAAACAAAAACTGTTTATTATGATGAAACAATACCTAGCAAGTACGAATTTGGCCTTAACTCATTTTTTTCAAAAAATGTGACTTACTAGGTATTTCCATTGGACGCTAGAGGTTTCCATGACGTCTGCAACCACCCCTCAAAATCCTACTACTGCCACTACTGCTACTACTACTACTACTGCTACTACTTCTACTACTATTCAGTACATCAGTCAATTAGTAATTAGAAATTATGGCTGCCGTCATGCCAATGATAAATTCATTATCATTCTGCACAAATGATGATCTCAAGAAGTACAACTAAAGAGTGTGAACGGAGGAGGAAGATGTTGTTAATATTGAACCAATTCGCCAATGGCTTTTGCAGTTGTCGATTTCAGACTTTGTTTGATGATATAGAGTCCTACCCCCAACTAGCGATGTTTTTACTTTCTCTGTTCCTTCCAGAGTCCTGTATCATTCCCTCTAGTGTCCCAGCCGGCAGACCAGGGTTTACAAGCCGAGGTGGCCATTATACTCCCGGCCAGACTCTCGCCCATGGGAGAGACCTGCATCTTGAGTGTCCGTACAGAAATGTATTGACGTCCAGAATGGAAAAAACAGTCATAACCATTCGGTGTACATTTGGAGACTGGTCCAATTCCACAGTGTTTACAGAAAAATGTGAACCAGGTAAAGTTGATGAACACTAACCCCAACCATTCACATTTAATCTGCTGACTCACATTTTTTATCAATTTTCCTCCCTCTTCTCAACTCGCATCCTAACATACCGAAGGAATCGACAAGAGGGTTGAACTTCCTGACTGGTTCCTACAGAATCGGTCACCACCGGCAGCAGGCATGAAGGGCAGTGCCGTATAGAGGTCAAATACACTGAAAAGCTCGAACACCTTTTTTGGGACTGTGCCAAGGTGAAAACCATTTGGCTAGAACTAAAGGCGCCTCTCCACGTGACAGTTTTCTATCGAAAGTTTGCTGTCAGATTGTCAATTATTGCTGTCAGACAACAATAATGGCTGTCATACAGTACTGTATGACAGCAATTATTGCTGCCTGACAGCAAAAATGGACTATCTGACAGCAAACTTTCGATAGAAAACTGCCACGTGGAGAGGCGCCTTTAGTGACTGGTTGTCGGATAGCGGTATTCACTTCAAACCGAGTGCAAAATCTGTCCTCCTAGGCGGGAAGAAAACCTCCCTGAACCTGTTCCTCACATTCAGTGTATTACAAAAGAGTACATTTATAATGCAAAGTGTCAAGACCTAACTCCATCTTTTAACGCACTTAAGGCCTGCATCAGGCATAAATGCCTCATTGAAAAGCATTATAAACCTTCCCACGACTTTATTCGCAAGTGGGGCCACCACTTAGAGGATCTGGCCATCACACGGGTTTAACACGATTACATTTCCTGCGACCGTAACGACATCTTGTGTTTACTGCCGTCAGGCCTACTTACCACACTTCAATGTGTTTATATAAGGTTCTTTACCACCACACCATTGTATCTTACTTGTATGGTCTCTGTATTCCACGTTTTATAATAAACTAGTCTTTCCTAGAGTTTCAGATTGTAAAGTTCCAGCCTGAAGAAGACCCCGCTTGGGGTCGAAAATTTGCTCAATAATCTGGAAATTGACTTTATATACCTTATCAATTACAAAAAAGGCCAAAGCGACGCCAGAGATGACGTGATTTGTATGATAATCGTTTCAGACCCCTGCAAAGAGCTCAATAAATTCGAACAAAACGCGTCCGAGATCCAGTATGTAATGATACCCAGGACTCTATCTGATGGAAAGAGATATGTTCGCCATGGGACCGAGGTTAACTTTACCTGTAAGCGAGGTTATCAGGTGAAGCATAACGTCCACAGTGGGATCGTCGAGTGTCGCACTGGACGATATTATGACCAACAAGAAGAACAAAGCCAACTTTGTAAACCAGGTGAGAGAGAGAAAGCTTACATGTGATTGAGTTGACAAAATGAGGGAGGTGGCTCCAGTCTCTTTATCATTCATCTGGAGATTAAGATTTCGATGGTGGTCGCGAAGAGAAGTGAGCGGGTGAAGAGCACTTGGTTTTGATCGAAATCTCTTCCCCAAATCCACAGGGGCTTGAATCAAATGGTGACAAAGGGTTAAAATATGTTGGGATATTACCACAGAGGGTGTACCACCCCAAAATAACATCCACATGTAGTGAGTGTACAGGGTGTAGAACGAAGTGATTTACCGTGATAAAAAAATTTGCATCAGTATTTTTGAAAAATGGTCATGTCCTCTGGTCGGGGCCATTTAGATCCCTTTCAGTTCGTTCAGATGGACAAAAACTTAGTTTCTGCTCGGCAAAAAACTTAGTTTATGGATGGTCAGGCCAGAAACTTAGTTTATGCGGCTAAAAACTATGGTCAGGCCAGAAACTTAGTTTATGCGGCTAAAAACTTAGTTTCTGAGCAAAAACTAAGTTTCTAGTCTGAAACCTTAGTTCTGCGTCCCCCGGAACTATCATTATGCCCCAGAACAAACATTCTGGGCCCGGTTGCACGAAACTCACGACAGCGCTATCTTGGTGTTAGCGCAATCTTCATGTTAAATGACGTAAAAATCCATTGTTCTTTTACGTCATTTAACATCAAGTTAGCGCTAACACCAAGATAGCGCTGTCATGAGTTTCGTGCAACTGGGCCCTGGTCCAAAAACCAAGTTTGTGGATGCAAAAACTTAGTTTCTGGGCAAAAACTAAGTTTTTAACCATAACCTATGTTTTATACCTCGGCTCCATTATCCAACCTGTGCTCACATTATGTATTGTACGATCGGGGACGAGGTATAAAACAATAGTTCTTATAACTTGTGTTTTATACCTCGTCCCCGATCGTAGAATGCGTATACTGTGTGCAGAAGTGTGATAATGGAGCCGAGGTATAAAACATAGGTTACGGTTAAAAACTTAGTTTTTGCCCAGAATCTAAGTTTTTGCATCCAGAAACTTGGTTTTTGGACCAGAATGTTAGTTATGGAGCATAATGATAGTTCCTGGGGACGCAGAACTAATGTTTCAGATTGGTTAGTTTTTGCTCAGAACTTAGTTTTTGCTCAGAAACTAAGTTTTTAGCCGCATAAACTAAGTTTCAGGCCGTACCGTCCATAAACTGAGTTTTTGCCGAGCAGAAACTAAGTTTTTGTCCATCTGGTCTTGCAACTGCAGTTCTGGAGTTGAAATATGAGTTCCAAGAGCAAAACCATAGTTATGCGAGCAAAAACTTAGTTTTTGGACCCATAAACTAAGTTTCCAGAGCAAAAACTTAGTTTATGGAATAAATGGACAAACCGCTTGCCATACACATGGGTTTAACACGATTACATTTCCTACGACTGTAACGACATCTTGTGTTTACTGCCGTAGGCCTACTTACCACACTTCAATGTGTTTACATGAGTTTCTTTACCACCACACCACTGTATCTTACATGTATATGTACATGGTCTCTGTATTCCACGTTTTATAATAAACTATCAATTACAAAAAAAGGTCAAAGCGACGCCAGAGATGACGGGATTTGTATGATAATCGTTTCAGACCCCTGCGAAGAGCTCAATAAATTCGAACAAAACGCGTCCGAGATCCAGTATGTAATGATACCCACGACTCTATCTGATGGAAAGAGATATGTTGGCCATGGGACCGTGGTTAACTTTACCTGTAAGCGAGGTTATCAGGTGAAGCATAACGTCCACAGTGGGATCGTCGAGTGTCGCACTGGACGATATTATGACCAACAAGAGGAACAAAGCCAACTTTGTAAACCAGGTGAGAGAGAGAAAGCTTACAAACGATTGAGTTGACAAAATGAGGGAGGTGGCTGCACACTCCAGTCTCTTTATCACTCATCTGGAGATTAAGATTTCGATGGTGGTCGCGGAGAGAAGTGAGCGGGTGAAGAGCACTTGGTTTTGATCGAAATCTCTTCCCCAAATCCACAGGGGCTTGAATCAAATGGTGACAAAGGGTTAAAATATGTTGGGATATTACCACAGAGGGTGTACCACCCCAAAATAACATCCACATGTAGTGGGTGTACAGGGTGTAGAACGAAGTGATTTACCGTGATAAAAAAAATTGCATCAGTATTTTTGAAAAATGGTCATGTCCTCTGGTCGGGGCCATTTAGATCCCTTTCAGTTCGTTCTACACCCACTACATGTGGGTGTTATTTTGGGGTGGTACACGCTCTGTGGTAATATCCCAACACATTTTAACCCTTTTTCACCATTTGATTCAAGCCCCTGTGCCCAAATCTAGCAATAATTATCATTCTAAATCAGGGATTCACTGAACGGTTAAGGGCAGCCACTTGATGCTTGTTGATTTCAGAGCCTTGTTACATCCCTGACACATCAAATCGGGATCTGGTGTTTAGCAGCAGGAAGAGAGGGTACTCTCGCCGCCATTATCGCGGTGATTACGTCAGTCACAACACGATGCTGTCAGTCAGATGCCGGGACAGCAATCTTGTGTTCCACTCATCAATGGAAAAGACACCTTTGACTACGACATGCCGCCTGGGAAATTGGTCAAATATGAATGTCTTCACGGATCATTGTCAACAAGGTATGAATTATTGTAGACGTTATCCAAGATCCACAATACTAGTATTCCCAAAGTTGTCTGGTTCGTCATTATTCAGAAATGTCGGCTATCATGGGTAAAATTATTGATGCTAGTATTAGGGAATTGAGTGGATCCAGATATATGGAAGATTCTTTGCTATTCCATAAGACAATTATTTACTTGAAATTTGGGCATAAAGGAACACTTCACTCACGCAAAATAAGACGCGCTTAGCACTCTCCATCCATCCAATTACCCTCATTTTTCTATTATTCCCAGATACTGAAGTCACAGATTTTTACTACTATAAATGGATGAATTACTAATGATAGATTCAAAAGATTATCCTGATCAAGAAGCAAATGATTTAACAATTCAATTAGATGAGGAAGTAGAAAATGTAGAAAGTATCATACTTGTTTATGCGGGAATACCCTGTACATTTTACAATATTTCACAATCAAGACATAATACTAGATTTGTTATTTATGAAGATCGTCGTGGAAAACATATTATTATGCCAGATGGATTTTATACATTGCCTTTATTCAACAAGGAATTTAAAAATCAATTACAATCAAAAGGTATAGATAGAACCAAGGTTTCGTTTGATTTAACCCCTTATGATGCAAAGATACAAATTTTATTTAGGATATCTAGAGGGAAAACTACTGGTGATTATAAAATTCTTATAGATGAACATTCTAAAAAATTATTAGGCCTTGATAATAGATACGTGGGCCCAATTACAATAGATAGTACAAAAGGCGTAATAAAAGGTGACAAACCAATTAACTTTACACCTTTCGATTATTTCATTATTCATTGTGACGTAATAAACACAGAACATTTACTTTATAATGGTGAGAAAAGTGATGTATTTGTAAGGTTACCAGTTAAGGAATGCGATTTTGAAGAAATGCTACAATACACGTCCAGTATGAAAGAAAAACCTTCTAAAGAAAGATTTAACAAATTAAGACTTTGGATTACAGGTGAAAAAAATAAAAAAATAAATTTTTATGGCGCAAATATTCAGTATGAGTTATTAATCAGCTTTGCTGCACTACATGAATAAATGAGCAGTTATTGGGGTTATTCAAAGAGACCAAAGAATTGGCAAAAAATGTTGGAGGAATCTAATCTTACAACTGAACGTGAATCATTTATAAAACTAGAGCTATCAGAACCGGATTTACCAGAACCTATATTAGTAGACGGTGAATGGTGCTTGCACTCCGTGGTTATTCCTGAAATTCTTCCACCTAAACCTGAGCTACCTAAACCTGAACTACCTAAGCTCCCCAGACTACTTGAACTACCTAAACTTGAGCCATCAATTTCCTCCGCAAGGTGACGCCTCCACGATGTTCTGGCTTACACCTTTGCCCCCAAGCTAAACTATTCCGTAGCGTGGAACTATTAAAGATTGACGTCATATCCAAGATGGCCGCGTCCATGGAACCCTCGACTCGCATGAAAAAAAAAATTTAAGGGTTTTGTTGTCCTTTCAACGACCAGTTCCACGACATTCGCACTTTTCGTGGACCAAAGTGCACGACAGACGGTAGAAGGTGATAAATAATAGGCTACTTTCCCATAGCCCACAGTGTGTGAACGGCTTCCTTCACGTACATCCTACGTACATCCATGACATCCATTTTGAATTTGACAGAACAAACCCACGTGCTGGGGAGCGCGGTGGCATAATGGTTAGGGCTATGGACTCGTGATCGGAAGGTCGCGGGTTCGATCCCCGGCCGTGTCACTCTGTAACTCTCAACTGGCCTGAAATGTCCATCGTGTGCGCTATATTGTGGCTGCCCTTTGGTTTCTACAGAAAGGTTTCTGAATCATAGGCTGGGGTAATAATGTGTGAAGCGCTTAGAGAGCGTAATACGCTATGAAGCGCTATATAAGAACTCACCATTATTATTGTTTACCAACCACATGTCACTCAAAATCGGAACATTCTGATTGGTTGCTGGCCGGTTTACGCCGCCATGTAGTGCCCTTGCACGGAAAAATAGTGCGCCATTTAGAACGCGATAAATTGCAAAATATATTGGTTCTGATCAAAATTCTTTTCTAAATAGACATGTTTTAAGTTATCAAGTTAATTTGACGAAAATTAAAGTGATTTTAAACGTTATAAATATGACCTGCGCTAAAGCGCAGGGTGATGAGGGTGCTTGGTGGCAAAGGTGTAGCGGAGGAAATTGTTGAGCCATCTAAACTTGAACCACCTAAACGTGAGCCATCTAAACTTTAACCACCAGACTCAACTATTTCATACTAAAAAAATGGGTGAAGAAATTGAAACTAAAAAATTATATCCCGATTTGAAATCAGAAATATCTCAAACAGATTCAAAACATTTTAGATTACAACATATTTCAGAAATAAAAAAGTTCTTTGAAGAAGAGATCGAATTTAGAAGAAAGATATATTCCAAATACATGAAAGCGTTTAATGCTATGACGGCTTTTAGTCATATTTTGAATGTAGCAAGTGTTGTTGCTGGTTCAGTTGGTATAAGCTCATTAACCGGTGTAATTACGGCCCCAGTTGGTTTTGCATTAGGTGGTGTGACAATTTTCTCTTCATTAGTTTCTTCAGGATTAAGCTGGAAGAAGAAGAATATTCAGCATGAACTTGAAAAACATGAAAAGATAGGAATGTTAGCTGTCTCAAAATTAAACACTGTTAATAACTTAATTAGTGCGGCTTTAACAGATTCGCATATTACACAAGAAGAATTCTCATTGATTGTTGGTGAAAAGGAGAAATATATTATCTTAAAGAATGGCATAAGAAAAAAGCAAAGAGAAACTGTTGCAAACCAAAATGTTGATGTGGAAGAACTTAAAAAAACTTTATTAGAAGAAGGAAAGAAATTAGCTCAGAACGAAATAATAGAAAAATTGAAACACGAAGTGATCTAACACGAAGTGATCTAACACGAAGTGAACCAACATGAAGTGATCTAACACAAAGTGAACCAACACGAAGTGATCTAACAACAACAGTGAATCATAATAATAATAATAATTATTATTACCCAAACCCTTCAGCACCGCCAAATTATTATTAGTTAAATGAATATCAACTATTTCATCAATGAACCAGAATGTGAAGAAGCTATATTTGATATTTATTTTGAGCATTATCACTTCATTAAATCTATTACTTTAAAAAGTACATTTTACAATTCTTGGTGGACAGGTGATTTTCTTCCAGAAAGTGTAAAGGTCTTTTATTTTTTAACAACTAAACAATGGGATCTAAAAGGCGAAATGATAGACACTGAAGAATTTTGTGGTGAAAGATATTCATCATCAAGTTTCAAAGATGTTTGTGTGGAAGTTGTGGAAAGTAGACGAAACTATTATGGAACACATCAAAGTAGTAAAATAAATACAGTTTTCCACTTAATCAATATTTTAGTTTAAGGGAGTTTTGTGATGAGAGGCAGAGGATAATAAAAAAAGGTGAAATAAATCATGTAAAGTTTTACTGTGACAATAACAAAGTTAACAGAAGATAAAGACTTTAGCTTTGATATGTTGTTTAAAACTAGAGATATGGGCGAAAGGTATTTTGAGACTTTAGAAGTTACACTGGAAACTTTTCTTACCAGAGATCTGCTGTTTAAAATTTTAAAAAGTCACTATAACAAAAAAGCAGAATGTTTAGTAGAAGTAGTTAATCAATGGTTTGGGTTTAAGCAGGAGAAATTTACTAAAACATGTAAGTATTATTCAACTAAACCATTACCATTTTATGTTACTAATCTCTTTTTAAGATGTAATTTAATCAATTAACAATATACTCTTCATAATAACAAATACTCAGACATATTATCTCCAATACCTGTTGATGACGGAGATCAGATAAAACTACAAAGATTTAACCCAATTAGTTGTGATAGAAGAGTAGATAAAATAACATATCACCTAAATTTTCAAATAACAGATAAAAATGGAAAAGTTGTAAATTTCAGAGGAAGTCAAGTATTGATTCATTTTACTCTTGAAACTAATCCAGTTGATTTATCCCCTATATAAATAACTATGGGGCAAACATTAGACTCGTTAGATATTTTTGTTAGTGATACCAGCGGTGATGATCATCAGCACTTCGAAGTAAAACTGGAACATATTGAACATATTTGATCTGCCAAATAAATCTGAAATAGGAACATATACGTGTCGAGTCCGTCATTGGTTCCCGGCAACATGTGGCGTACGGTCTGTTATAGAACATTCCCGGGAGAACATTAGTAATGGGCATTTTCCCCAGTTGTACATTCGTTACTGTTAGTCTATCCATTAGCAGGGGCGGATCCAGGGGACACCCGCCCGCCACACCCGCACCCCCGGCGCACATGGCTTCATGTCTTCAGCGCTCACCTATCCCTCCTCCTTTGGCCATCTGCCCCCCTTTGAACCACAATCCTGGATCCGCTCTGAATTAGCAGCATGCCCACAATTCTGCACAGAAGTCTACAATCTGAAGAGGTCTTGGCTAAGACCTCTGAAAAGGGCTGGAACCCAGCACAAGATTCTTGTGCTCATCGATTTTACAAATTATTTGATAAAATAATCATACCGAAAATTAGAATTTGTTCCAGTATTTGTAAAATTACTACTATTTTAACATGCCGTTGGGTATTCGATGTTTTATTATGGAAAAAACAACGAACTCTTTCGAATCCCTACGCAATTCGCTGCGCAACAGTCAGAAATTCATCCGCCACCAACAATGCATTTGCACTGTGGAAAAGTAGTACCGGTCTAGCCCTTTCCAGAGTTTAATGTGGCATTGAACTAGTTTATTTCAGATATTTGGGAGCATACCGATGCCTTTTTCTTGTTCCCCTTTCCTCGTTCTTTTTGGTTGGCATTCCTCCACGTGAGAGTCATCTTGCACTGGGCCTAAAAGTTCTCTCTCAATGGGTAATTCACTATTGTTGGCTTCCTTACTGCTTCTCATAATTTTCTTTTGCCGAGTTGCCCATAGAGAGCATTGCAGGAGAAAACTGTCTAGACTGGTTCCCATCTTTGCCGCTCCAGCCCGCGGCGCTACTGTCCGTTTGCTGAGGGTGGAATTTGGATGGGGTCTCAAGGGTCAGGATCAGATGAGCCATCGAATGGTTTATGGTCGGGGGTGTATTTTTCTAAGTCTGCTATACATGGCCTCTCCACATGAGAGTTTTCTTGCGCAAGTTGGCTCTCTATGGGCAACTCAACTGCGAGCAGTTGTTTATGTCATTGGTCTCAGCGTAAGCCGTGAGGAAACAAATAATGGTGAATTGCCCATTGTGAGCCAACTTCTGTGAGAAAACTCTCACGTGGAGAGGCGCCTTGACAACTGTCACGTGAAGGACCGAGTCCCTTTTATTCTCCTTTCTGGTTGGGTTTCCTCCTTATTGAACTCTGTGTAGAGGAAGCGACAAAATAACAAAAGAAATACTTTGTAGAAGAGCAAAAAGGTTTTATTGATAAATGTCACGTGATAGCAAAAATATTACCGAATCATGACGGAGGACATAACACGCGTTTCATATCATGGTCGGTGAAGTAGTATCCAAGTTGATTCCCTAAGACTGTGGCTCTCCCAACAAAATGTCCTCCTCTACAGTTTGGGGGACAATTATCCAAGTTGATTCCCTAAGACTGTGGCTCTCCCAACAAAATGTCCTCCTCTACAGTTTGGGGGACAATTACCCAAGT
>NMRB01004909.1:0-23954 GCA_002633025.1 Notospermus geniculatus
GGGGGAGAGGTAGGGGGCTGGAGTGCAGGGAGGAGGATGTCTAAGTGGAGGGTGCAAAGTGCAGCGAGTAAGGAACGCTAAGTGATAGCTGGTGGTGTGACACCCAGGGGGGCGAGGAGGGCTCAGTGGGGGAATGCGAGATGTGCGTGAAGTGAGGGAGGCAGAGTGACGGGAGCAGGACACTGGAGGGACTCAGAGAAGTCAAACGAAGCACGGGGGTGGTCTTACCACGGAGGTTTAGGGGTAGGGGTGGAGGGACCTTTAATACGACAAACGGTGGCCCGTCTTAAGTCCACGGACAATAAATGAGGGGCTCGGGGCGGAGACCCCTCCCCGCGGGGCCCGGCGAGCTAGGGCAGGTGTGGCCCGTCGGGCATCGTAGAGGGGGGTGGGGTGGGGTTCTTCCTGGAGTTGCCCAGCACCTCCCTTCTCCAAGGATGGTCTTTACCGGAGGGTGGGGAGACAGTGCCCTCTCCCAAACCGGAGGTCAGAGGCCTGCTTTCTCTGGGTCCGGAAGAGGCTAGAGGTAGGGCAACCGGCGGAGACGGAAATGGTTCCACGCTCTTGCCTGTGCAAACTAAAACTGAAACTAACTAAAGCGGCTGGTTGCAGCATAAGAGTTCAAGAATGATGATCACGTCTCAGGCCCGAAACGTGATCACGTCTCAGGCCCCGCACTACGCATGTGTATTAGGTCATATTTATTTCTTTTCACAGGCAATAGATGGCGGGTAAAGTGATCTGAATTGCCAGTGTGGAAGGGATGGTAGTCCTAGAGTGCCAGTCCGAGTGACAATAATTTGCTATCGTGGTTTCTTATAGCCAATACTCATGTAACGGGACAGTTTTAAAGGCGCGGTCATTCTGCAAATCTGCAGTTGAGGGGAATTTGCTGTTTTGCATTCTTTGTAATTGATTTTATAAGGCTTTGATGACAGGATACACTGTGAGGTCCCTACCCCTGCCTCTCATGTCAAAAGGTACCAGTTGGACTATGTCGCCCACTTTCCTACTTGCTATAAAAGTGATAGTGGGGCCTCAGACGTGATCAAAATCCCCCACCCCCAAATGACAAGAAAATGCATCAAAAACACTTAGGCCTAATTGTCAAACGTTTCGGGGCCCCCAGAGTCAGACCCCTTTGGATATTGTGCATGGTTAGCTCACCACTCCGTTGAGCTACGCTCCCTTTTTATCAGTCCTGGATCCTGCCCTGTCACATTTCTTCTTTGCTGAAGGCGCACTTATTAAAGGAGTGGAGGCCTCAGATGTGACCAAGATGGGGCCTCAGACGTGATGAAACAGCTAAGGCCACATTTTCTTGCTTCTTACACAAGTAATAGTTCGTGATTGCTAAACAGGGCCTCAAACGTGACCAAAAATTGTTACATTCAACTCTCTGGCTATCGGTTTCTGTCGCCATGCACCTTGACTCCGCCATGTAACAATAGAAACGGGCACTCATTCTGGGGGATATCTTTAGCTGTTACACCAGCAATCACTTTACACGCCATCTACAGGCGACGAGAAGAAGTAGATATGACCTAGTACGCACGTGCATTGCCATTGTTACAACAGAAGGCGCTCCTGCCTCGCACCAATCTGTTACGCCGTGCTCACAGGATTGTGGGAAATCAAGATGGCGCCGGGTGATTGACAGGGAACTACTTGGCTTGGCTGATCATGTGATCCCTCGATCCCCGTAGTTACTAGGATCAAAATACCTACAAACCTCGCTTATTATGATAGTTGTTACTTGCCATACAATTATTCACAAAAAATCTGTAAATATTTTTGCACTAAACAATGAATGTTAAGCCAGTCACTTGGGACTTATTTTATTTCTACGCTGTGATGAGGTCGCGGACGTACACGTCGGCCAAATCTGGCCGATGTGATGCGTTCCACGGCGACACTAGTCTCGCGCAGCCAGACCCTCGGTTGGGAGACCGAGGGTCTGGCCACAACGTCTAAAACTTTTGTGATGCTGCTTTGCGCACGACTGCCCCGTCAATGGCGAGATCATTCCCGCCCGGCGGCATCGATCTTCGGCAAATTTCTCGATAAAGACGACACGACTGACCTGTGTATATCTCCTTTTAGTGTCACTGATGGAGGATCAGATCATCAGTGCTGCGGGGAAAGACCTCCATGGTGCGATCTTGCTAAGCTTTGCTTCTGTCTGACTGAACTGAAGTTCGTTAGATACAGCGCCGCCATTTTGCAATCTTCTGATCCCAATGACCAATCAGCATGGCTGTAAACAGCTGGATTCAAAATCGACCAATCAGCATCGATACCAGATTTTCGGTATTCGCGTAACAAAAATTGTTGAGGTTGGTCTCAGTCTCTGTAATGCTGCGCAGTTCGCGCATGCGTGAAAGAGACGAGTGACTCAGTCTACGGCGACACAGGTCTGTGCAAAAGCAGTCTCACCGCAAGCAGTCTCGCGCAGCCTGTGTGTACACAATGCGTGCATTGCGGTATATTTGGGGCCTGAGACATGATCACGTGTCAGGCCCATGGGGCCTGAGACGTGATCACCATTCCTGAACCCCGATCGGTTGCAGAACGACAAACTTCATGAACTTGTTCTCAAAGAATAAACCGCATGCGTTGCCCTGTCGCACGGGAAATCGCGTTCAGCATTCAAACCAAACCACCAATGGATAACCACAAAACATAGGCCTAGCTGATCTGCCAGTGTGTGCTAAGCTAAGCACCTAGAATAATAGAAGAACATACATGACATAGGCCTACATGTATTGTAGGACTGAGTCATGTGCCCGGCATGCATTCAAAGTGTTTTCATCAAAATGCACACTTTGTGCAGTTTGAGCATGTTATGGCATGATATTCAAGACGTGAGCCCCAGATTTCTTCAATATTTCTTTCAATCTTTATTCGTGAACACGTTCAAAGCATGACCTGAATACTATTGAGGGTACCGGTATATGAAAGCAGACGTGGCGAATTTCTATAATTATGAAGATGATATTTTTTCCTTGTTAAAACATACCGGTATCGATCTCATACCTACCGGTAGGTGAATGTGGACAGAGCACTAAAAGTGGGAAAACACACCCCATTGCCTAAAATTCTGATGCCGCATTCTATGGGGGGTTATAACCACAAATAAAGACATTACAAAATAAAGATGTTGTTGTAGTCATATTCCCGAGTCGTTGTTGGTGATCTCTGGTTGTACATGTACATGTAGCTAAGAAAGACGTAAGGTGGCGCTGTATCATTTGGAACACAAGTTCGCTCGGGTGTTTTCGTCGTTTCAGAGGCCGGAAAGGCCAGATACAATGCCCAGATCAAGTTCAAATTCATCAGTTGGGGTTGTTCCCAAACAGATTTCACTTTCTTAGAAAAAGGGATGAAGACACTAACAGCAGTCAAATAACTGCAGATTAAAATAGGCCTAGGCCTTTCCAGATCAAATTCACTAAAATATGGAATTGCTGCTTAGAAGCAAATTTCACAGTTCTAGTTTCCTGATCTTTGTTACCCCTGCGGAGATGGGGGCCGGGGCAACTTTGCGATCAGCGGGGAGGTTCATTTCTTGTGGCGTCATGTCATAATTGCGTGTTTATATATAGTAGTATGCTTGGTCTTCAGGTTATGTTAGAAATGGCCCATACGGAACAGTCGGTGGAAACTACGAGGTTGACGGTGGACTGCGGTGTCCTGGAGGCCAGTGTGTCAGGGGCGCCGGAGGGACAGGCACGTGTACCGGTCGCCGCGGGGGACAAAGAAAGAGAAGGAAGCGCTGGTAAGGACAGCGACACGGCCACAGGTGATAAGGATACGGCTGCGGGAGGTGGTGACAAGGATAAACCAGGCAGAGGAATTAAAAGGGTAAGTCAGCCAGGGGTAGGCTGGTACTAGTCGATGTGTGTATTTACTTTTAGGAGGTGATGGGTTTTTTTCCTCACCAGTCTTCACAGGGTTTTTCGAATGGCAATGGAGTGTCTTGGGAGAGGGCACCGTTGGAACATAGAATTGTCAATTCACAGCGCAATAGCGAACTTGGGTCTTATGCATAGGTGTTACGATGCACCTAGAATTGGATTGTTGGGGGGGGCATCCAATTACACATTGCAATGGCCTAAGACTTACGTCATGTAGACCTCTGTAGAATGTCCGATGTTTCCCTTGGGCGAGTATTGGCTGGAGGGATTTCTTTCTAATCGACCGCTTGCATAGGTTGGCCAGGGGTCTCAGGCGAATTAAGTATATAATAGGGAGGTTTCGGAACTCCGAATTACGAAATACGAAATTGGACTTCACTTCCATGATGTAATGTATTTCAGGAGATGGTTGGTACCACCAGTATCGCCTGCTGCAAGTGTCTTTTAGCGTATAACGTTAGACCGATAGAGTTACGGTGTATTAAACTTTGAAATCTATCTTTCGTTTCCACGTCGTATCTACGAAGTGGAAATTTATATTCAAGATGCACCATAACTCTTTCGGTCTTACATGATATGGTAAAAGATGCACTGGCGGTAGGGACATTTGTGGTACCAACCATCTCCAGGAATACATTAGGTCCTGGAAATGAAGTTGAATTTCGTATTTCGTACTTCGTGTTTCGTCAGATTTGCCAAACCTCACTAATATTATACCTCACACGGGTGCCGCCGAGCCGAATGGGCCTCTGCTGTAGGTATTGCTCTTCATACTTTCAGCCGGCTCCTCAGGATGAAGCGACAGGGAGAACTCGGAAAGGAAAGACTCAGCGGGCAGCGGCAACAGGAACGAGCACGGCGACGGGCCGTTCGTCTCGGGTGGAGAGCGAGCTAAAGAAGCTAAAGCAGACACAGGGCACGGGAGGTGTGGAATACGCTTTGAAACAGGTGAGGACACTCACACAGAGGCAGTCTACGGATAACGGAGTGCTGTTAGTGGCCGTGGAGAATCTCCATGATACGGCAGTGACCACGAGTCACCCCCGGGATGCAGCTCTTTAGAAAATGACTCTAAAAGCATATCGTGAAAATGATGATACGGAGTACCCTTTGCACACGCTCATAACGAAAATGAGACTGTTCATGTACCATAAGTTGCGGACCATGTTTACACGGCGTCACTGACGTCGCAATGCATCAGCATGTGTTGGATGCACTACGACGTCACGTCAATCATGCAAACGTGGGGTGCAAAATTCGTTACACATCTACAGGGCTCACACTTGGGTCTAAAATTAGGGAGAAATAATGTCTCCCTCCTCAAAAATTTGGTCGACTTCACTCTCAAGAGGGAGACTTCACATAAAGTTTGTGGACGACATATCTAACAAAGTTGTTTGATTTCAGCCTCTTTGCAAGAAATTAACACTTAATGATGATATTTTAGGGCATTTAGGAGCAGATTTGGGCATTTTGGGGTGCAGAAAATGCTTCAGAGGGGATCATATACCTCTAAAAAAACATTTTTTTAGGTGACTATGTCTCCCTGGGAGTTATTTTGGGCGAAATTTTCGCCCCACATCGCCCCAAATATGAGCCCTGATCTATAGTAAGAGATTTCAGAAAAGTGTTTTCTGTAGAAAGTACCTGAGGAATACCCCGGTTGGGGTCAAAAATTTGCGGAACTTGGAGGCGATGTTTCCTTTTATTACATGTAAGCAATGTACATGTAAGCTACATTAACATAGCCAAACAGAGATGCAGAATTGTTCATACTAGCAGCGACCGTATTCCGTCTAACAAACATTGTTTTCTTTTACAGGGACAAGAAGGGGCTGAACAGCCAAAGGGATCAAGGGACATCCAGCGCTGTCGGTGTATATTCACAAAGGAATATCAGACAATGGTACATAGTATAGTGAACCTCGGTGACAGGTTCGCTGTGGCTTATGGACCATCCTGGGACGCGGTAGAGGGCGTTGACGTTTATGACATGTCAGGGGTCCAGCAACAAACCATCACAACACATATCGAGGGTCTAAGGTATCTGGCTGTGACCCCTGATAAGGGAACATTGGTGGCGGTTTGTGATGAAGGTCAGGACGGTCCATACACCATCCGCCTGTATGACCCCGTGAGGGGATACATAAGATCCACTCCACAGTTCAGTTTGTTTGGGAGAGTTTGGGGATTTGACGTCCGTGACGGACAACAGTTCGTCATCTTACACGGTGGTAATAAAGTGACCGTTTTCGATGAGGACGGATCTGTTGTCCTCACGGAGGACGTTGAATGGCCTTCCTACTACATCTCCTGTGGAGGGAGATTAGTATTCGTCTCACGTCAATGGCGTAATATCGATGTGTATGAATTAACGTCAGACCGTCATCTCAAACGCATCGCCAGTCAACGCTTTAATGATGTAAGGGACGTGAGGGATGTATCAGCCACAGCGGACGGTGAGGTCACTATGACGTGTAAGCGAGGTAAACGCTGGTGTTTGGGAAGAGCTACTTTCGCCGACGGCAAGTTCTCTGAGTGGAAATACAAGGGTGTTGACTCAAAAGAATCACAATGGTTTGTCTCTGTCGGCGGTGATTATGTCGTGGTGGCAGGGTCAGGGATACTCAGAGTGTTCAAGGAAGAAGGTAGGCCTGTCTGAGATTCATAATCATTCAAAACATGGCTGTAGGAACGGGGGCAATATTTGGCTTGTCAAAAAATTGGCAGGCTCACCAAAAAGCCCAATGACCAAACTTACATGGCTAGAGTGTCCAATGTTGCTCTCAAATGCCAGGAAATGGCATAAAAGCACTCTTATTTTCTAAAATTTTCCCAGGGGAGGGCCCCCGAACCCCCCGCCAATATTTCAGCTCAGGCCTTCGGTGCTCGCTGCTAAGGACTATGGCTATGGTCCGCTATTTTATAGAATCTTGTCCCCCCCCCAACCGCCAGGACGTTCCTACGGCCCTGCGAAATGAGTGTTTATGAGTGTGTCACATGATGTACAGTGGTGTGCATTAACATTCGAACAAACGGAATTCAGCTTTAACATTCGAACAGACGGAATTCAGCTTTTCGTTGAAATGGCAAAGATCTGCGAACTTCCGCCAAAATTTCAACCACAACCTCGGTCTGAAACTGAATGATGTAACGCAGACAACCCCACGACAGTGATGTCAAAGACGTTGCGCCAGAGTCGACCATTGCTGAATCATGGATGGCGTCACGTCAGCTGGTTGCAGATCGTGGTTCTGGTTGAAATTTTGCGTACCTGCCTACCCACCATATTTGACCATATTTTTTACACTCAAAACTTTGTTCTTACACTTAAAATGCAGAAAAATAAACTGATGGGAACAACTGCAGAATGTTGCGTTTCATTATTTTACACTTAAAGTGTCATTTTAATGGTCATTGCTCAGAAACAGTACCGCACACTACAGCCAGCTCAAAGTTATGGTAGGCCTGTCTGTTTTGGCGAAAGTTTGCAGATCTGCGAATTCGAGAATCGTCTGTGGTACCACGCCCGTGGGTAATATTTCATCTTACCGGGTAACTTCCTGTTCGTAACCGGTTTGTAGTGCATTGCATGTGATATGTCATAAGTTTTCATGTAATTGAATTAAACCTGTTTCTAAATAGGTCATACAACGGCAAAGAAATACCCCACCCTAGCCCAAGCCAGACCTAATCTTATGCTCAGATCAATAATTTTTTTAAAAAAACTTAGTCTATAGGCCTATAGTATTCAAAGGTCTCCGAGAACTTCCTTCGATACCAGAATGTAAGCAATACCTTTTTGTCATTCTGATGTTAACTGTTCAATATTCAAGTCATCTCAACTTCTTTCAAATTAAATTCGTAAGGCCACACTTTTTATATTTATTGGATTACGGATTTTTCAGGCCAAAACCTATGTAGGAGGGGAGGGAATAAAAATAAAAATAAAATACAAAAATCTTTGACTTTTTAATTTTTTCCCTAGTGTTACGTGCTATGCGTCACAGAAATTCAAGGGGGAGGGAATAAAAAAAGTGAAATGTGCTAAAAAAGAAATAAAACATTTTATTGATGCAACAGTAGAACAAGAGATAGGGCCTACATAGGGGCCTATATCCTGAAAATACAGGGCGTCAGCATTTAAATATCTTTTACATTGCACCTAGTGGTCGGCGGGAAAAAAACAAGAACACAAAATAGACCATCGGGAATTTTATTTTTTTTCAATATTTTCAAAAAACCTGGGGGGCGGATCCGTAATCCAATAAATAAAAAAAGTGTGGCCTAAACACCAGATATAAAATATTATCTTGACTTGAAAAAATATGCTAATGAAGCATCATAAAATCCCGGGCCTGGGCAAGATAGGCCTATCCCCAATCAGGAAGCGAAGTTGCTCCGGTGATAATGACGTTTGTTGTGGCAAGCCCATCATTATCATATCGTCTGCCGTGCAGTAAACTTGTCCAATTTGCTTTCTCCGATTTTGGATAATTTTTAGCTCACCTCTGTGAGGTGAGCTTCTCTCATGGTGTGTCGTCCGTCGTCGTCGTTAACAGGGGTGGCACGTTTCTAAACCGCTTGGGTTACAAACTTGAAATTTGGTGTACAGGTACCCTATGGTAAAAACTATCTCTGGACCGAAACTTAGCGCCGCTGCTTGTACACTCTGGCCTGTAGGTGGCGCTTTGTGAAAACCTTCTTTTGGCCGTATCTCCTGAACGCTGTTAGCTAGAACCACGAAACTTTTATGGTGGGTTCCTCTGATGAGACTACATCACATAAATCCTGGGTTTTTGATTTGACCTACTTTTCAAGGTCACAGAGGTCAAAGTTCAAAATTCACTGTTTGGTGGCACATTTCATGGCTATTTGACATAGAGTGTTGTGATTTGGTGTGAAGATATATCTAGGCACCCTGCACAAATGCACCAAATTTCAACCCGATCGGACTTCAAATATGGCCGCCAGGAAGCCATCTTGAAAAATGGACTTCGACCCACACCTCATAAATAGTGGTAGCTAGGATGCTTTAACCGTGCCTAAATATGTGTCTTGGTAGTGGTACTGTCTACTTATATGCCAAATTTCGGTTCGATTGGACTTCAACATGGCTGCCAGGCGGCCATCTTGAAAAATTGACTTTGGCCATGTCTCACCGGTAGTAAATGTTACGATGTTTCAATGTTGTCTAAATATCTATGCAAGTATTCTGTACATTCCTGCTAAAATTTGAGTCCCAACGAACGTCACGTGTGGCCACCAGGTGGCCATCTTGAAAAATTGAATTTTTGACATCTGTGACCTAGGCAGGAAAGTACTTCTTGGTGTGTTCAGCATTATCCTATCTGTCCTGAACCTTCATCATGAGAGTCACAGTACGGAGACTTATCACAGAGGTGAGCACAATGGCCCTGGCCATTTCATTTACCCATGCTGTGGAGATGGGGCAACTTTGTTGCTTGCGATCAGCGGGGAGGTTCAGTACTTGTCGCGTCATATTGCGTGTTTACATGATAGTATGTTTGGTTTTCAGGTTTTGTTGGAAATACAGGCCCATTAAGGAATCGTCGTTGGAAAATATGGAGGCCAATGTATCAGGGGCGCCGGAGGGAGAGGCACTTGTACCGGTTGCCAGTACAAGTGAAGCAGAAGGAAGCACTGGTGACGGGGGCAAGGACAGCGACAAGGCCGCACGTGATAAGGATACGGCTGGTGGAGGTGGGGACAAGGATAAACCAGGCAGAGGAATTAAAAGGGTAAGTCAGCCAGGGGTAGGCTGGTAGTCGATTTGTGTACCGAGGAGGTGATGGGCAGGGGTCTAACTTAAGGAATTTTGCATGGTAGTCCGCAGGACAACCACTCTTTCCGCCTTTGGTAGTCCTGCTACATTTTTGGTAGTCCTGCCTGTTTTAGTTTAATAAAGGAATTAGAATATTCAGATTTTCATGGAAGCCCGACGGACTACCGACCTGGCACACTTTGGTTGTCCGACGCAAATTCTGGTAGTCTCGGGCACTCGGACTACCGCTAATTTCCCCTCACCAGTCTTCACAGGGTTTTTCGAATGGCAGTTGGAGTGTCTTGGGAGAGGGCATCGTTGCAGGGTTCTGCCGCTGCTGGTCGGCGCCGGATGGCCCCGTCCAGGACTCAGAAATTCCGACCGGCACTCGGCCTAAAGAGTATTTTCAAACCATAAACTAACGGCAGTGTGCCATGAGAGATGCCCGTCACGCACACTTCCTAATTTCCTTTCTGTTCCCATTCACCAAAAGTGCTTCCCGGCACAGTTCTGACCAACGACAATGACAACAGCGGGCTGCCTCAGTTGCAATAGAGTAGCCCTGTTTACACTACATAAAAACCCGCGTCTCACCCGGGCCTTTTCTGTCTACACCTGTTAAAAGCGCGGGTCTAATAGACCCGGGGATGAAAAGTCCGGGCTTTTTGAACCCTCCGAATTCTTAGGGTTTTTGGAGGGCTTAATTTAGACCCGCGTCTCCTGCAGGTTTTTTAAGTAGTGTAGACGCAATAGACCCGGGCTTTGTCTAGTTCTTGAACACCGCGACAGGTCGCGTGTCTTGTGGGCATGCGCGGTAAAAAGCCAGCACTCCAATTTAGCGCGTCCTCTTAGTGAAGAGTGCGGGCCAGTAGCGACCTTATCGCCGGGCGTAGCAATTAAGTTCAGCTAGATTTTAGTAGTGTAGACGCTCGCCGGGTCTCAGGCGGGTTTTTTTCAGGCCCGGGCTTGACACGGGCTCGAAAAGCCCGGGGATTTCTACATGTATGTAGTGTAACCACAGCTTTTGACGCCAAATGAGCTCATTACAACGACATTATTTTGACTCTCAGGTGCCAGGAGGAAGTCGCATTTCAGCAACTCTACATTTTTGTAGATTTCAAATTTTTCTGGGGGAGGCTCAGACCGGGTTCCGAGTTCCGACCGGCACTTGTGCAGTCCTCCTGGGCAGAACTCTGTCGTTGGAACATAGTTGTCACAATGTCAATTCACAGCGTGATGGCGAACTTGGGTCTTATCCATAGGTATCCATAGTGAAGTGACTGTAGCGACGTCATTGACGTCATTTTAGGTGTTGGCGTTGGGTCATGAATTTTAAAGGACCACAGTACATGTATTGCTTCCCAATCCTGCGTTACACCTACCCGCGTTAAGGGAGACCTCTATTGACGACTTGGTAAACCACACATTCTACTACGTGCATTGTGTAATCATACATTCTCCAACACTGGGGCGAAAGGCTTAACTACATATTGGAGAATGGTGTCGGTGGCGCCGACTGTCGACAGAAAGTGGCAATACCGTGGTCCTTTAAGGAAACAGCAATGAAATTTCATCTACTACAAGATGATGTTCGAGTTTTACTGTCAGGTGACCAAAACAAACGGGTAATTTTCATGCCAGAAGTAATACAGGGTATTCCTCTAAAAGAGTGCAGCACCTGACGGGACAGCGTCCAAGACGTCCCGCACGTCATTCATGATGTTTTGAGGCGAGACGATAAAAAATCAGATTGTTTCACGACGTCATGATCGCTAAAAATTGACCGAATTTTTTTTCGAGTCACGTCATGCGTTCAGAAATGACGTGTGGGACATCATGACGCTGTCCCGTCAGGTGCTGCGCTCTTTTGGAGTGATAGAGTCTATTGAAATAACGTTGGAGAAATGAAATTTCGGTCACAATGCTCACACTCAACGCGACACTGTGTGGTGCTAGTACGGCGCCCTCCTCATTGGGTTAGAAACAAATCTGTTAATCCGCTCGGCCTATAAGAAACCATTATTCGTCTTTATTTTCTTTTGCAGAAAAAAGGACAAAAAGGAGGGGTTCAAGGAGCCGTGGGAGGGACTGGGGACATCCAGCGATACCAGGTATCAGCAACAATGGAATACACTTTAAACAAGTAGAGTTGGAAATGTGATTAACATGATTAATACATGTAGGACTGATTTACTAGACGTTTGCTAAGCTAACAAACTATTGGTTCCACCAAAAATAGATAGGCATGTGAAAAGTGTACAACTAAATTTTCACCCAAAAAGCCCTGTTTGGATGGATAGTAAGCGCTATACAGAGCTTAGAAAACGGGGCTTTTTGATGAAAAATTTTGTTGTACATTTTTCGCACGCCTATCTATTTTTGGTGGAACCAAAAATTCATAAGTGGAACCAATGGTTAGCTTGGCAAACAAACGTCTATTAAATCGGCCCGTAGGCTGCATAAACATAGCCTAACGGAATACGGTGCTAACAATTGGAGTTGGAAACAAATCTGTTAATCTCTGTCTAACAAACATTGTTTTCTTTTACAGGGAGAAGAAGGGGCTGAAAAACCAAAGGGATCAAGGGACATCCAACAATGTCAGTGTATTTTCACAAAGGAATATCAAACAAACATACAGAGTATAGTGAACCTCGGGGACAGGTTCGCTGTGGCTTATGGACCATCCTGGGACAAGGTTGAAGGCGTTGACGTTTGTGACATATCAGGGGTCCAGCAACAAACGATCATAACGAACACCAAGGGTCTATTACAGCTGGCTGTGACCCCTGATAAGGGAACATTGGTGGCGGTTTGTGATGAAGGTGACGAGAATCCATACACCATCCGCCTGTATGACCCCGTGAGGGGATACATAAGATCCACTCTACAGTTCAGTTTGTTTGGGAGAGTCGAGGGATTGGACGTCCGTGACGGACGACAGTTCGTCATCCTACACGGTTTTGACAAAGTGACCATTATTGATGATGACGGATCTGTCGTCCTCACGGGGGACGTTGAATATCCCTCCCACTTCATCTCCTGTGGAGGGAGATTATTATTCATCACGCGTCATTGGCGTTATGTTGATGTGTATGAATTAATGTCAGACCGTCATCTCAAACGTATCGCCATTCAACGCTTTACTGATGTAAAGGACGTAAGGGATGTATCGGCCACAACGGACGGTGAGGTCACTGTGACGTGTAAGCGAGGTAGACGGTGGTGTTTGGGCAGAGCTACTTTCACAGATGGCAAATTCTCCGAGTGGAAATACAAAGGTGTTGACTCTCATGAATCATCACAATGGTATGTCTCTGTCAGCGGTGATTATGTCGTGGTGGCAGGGTATGACAATGATTGCAAGATTCGGAAACTCAGAGTGTTCAAGGAAGAAGGTAAGCCTGTTTGAGAATTATAATCATTCAAAATGAGTGTTTGATATGAATGAGTGTGTCGCATGATGTAAGTGGTGTGCATTAATATTCGAACAGAGGGAATTCAGCTTTTCATTATTAAAACGACAAAGATCTGTGCACTACCGCCGAAATCTCAACCACAACCTCGGTCTGAAACTGAATGACGTGACTCAGACAACCCCACGACAGTGACGTCAAAGACGTTGTGCCAGACTCGACCATTGCTGAATCATGGATGGCGTCACATCAGCTGGTTTCAGATCGAGGTTCTTGTTGAGATTTTGCATATCTGCCTACCCACCATATTTGACCAAATTTATTACACTCAAAACTTTGTTTTTACACTTAACCCTTACAATGCTGCCACCTATTTTTCCATCGCGACTAACGATCGATCATACGCGACACCATCGCCATCTATACACCGCCAGTGGTACTGAAACACCTCTCGATGTGTAGCATCCAGGAGACTAGTTCAACCGTCGAACCAGAGATGGCGCTCGTGAGAACCACAAATCTAATGGAAAAAGCGACCCGCAGGTCCCCGACGGGGACGCACAGAAAGGGTTAAAGTCCCAGCTTCATCCCCCGTCCAGCAGCATCAATTACTTGATGCAACTGGTTCAACAATGAACAAAAATGTCAACCGGCTGATGGTTTGTTTGAAATTCCTACTAACTTCATAAAAAAGCAGACTTTTTGAGGGCCCCAGGAGTGCCCGCCCGAACAAAAAAATGACTGAGAGTGAAGTGGATCCCAAACAGGAAGTGACGTAAACTCAGGAAAAATGGCCGACTCGCAGGGTATTTCGGGTAATACACCTGCTGCAGAGGTGCAGCGAAATGAGCCGTGCATGCTCCAATGACGTTACGTCAAACAATGGTGTGGCGTACTTCACACGAGTCACGTCACGGTCGGCTCACACCTCTGCGTCCTGTGTACTCCAGCACTACTTGTGACGACGTCGTCGTCAGGGCGGTCATGGCAGTGTTGCAGCTGGGCTGCTTCCTTCTACAGTAGGCCTTTTGGACGATTCGCTTTGTTTTCACCCGGGTTTTCAATTCAATCCAGCTGCTATCGTTCAATAACTTACAGACGTAGGTGACTTTTTGAATTTTCATGCGCTCAGTGGTTAGTACGCCCCACTGAAACTTTGAATCGAGCATGAAATGGCGACGATGAGACCTTAGCCCGATGTTGGCCGATTGGTTCCGAATTCCTGAGTTGACGTCATCATTCCGAAGATTACCGGACGTTTCCGATCTCATTCTGTGCCTTTTTTGTTTTAGGGACACAAAACTTCATTGCACTTTATTTAATCAACGAAGTCATTTTGGTCGAAAATGCACATTTTATCCAAAGTATATGATCATTATGAACTAAATGAAGAGTGCCTGGACGGGGGATGAAGCTGGGACTTTAAATGTAGGAAAATACACTGATAGGAACAACTGCAGAATGTTAAGTTTCATTATTTTACACCGAAAAGTGTCATTTTATGGTCATTCCTCAAAAATAGTACAGCCAGCTCAAAGTTATGGTAGGCAGGTCTGTTTCGGCAAAAGTTTTCAGATCTGCGAATTGGCGAATTGTCTGGTGCTACGCCCGCGGGTAATATTTCCTGTTAACTTCCTGTTCGTAACCGGTTTGTAGTGCATTGCAAGTGAATATGTCATAAGTTTTCATTTCCAATTGAATTAAACCTGTTTCTAAATAGGTCATACAACGGCAAAGAAATGCCCCACCCTAGCCCAAGCCTGACCTATAATCTTATGCTCAGATCAATAAATTTTTAAAAGAAAACTTAGTCCACATAAATGTAGGCCTCAAAGGTCTCCGAGAACTTCCTTCGATACCAGAATGTAAGCAATGCCTTTTTGTCATTCTAATGTTAACTATTCAATATTCAAGTCGTCTCAACTTCTTTCAAATTAAATTCGTAAACACCAGATATAAATATATCATGACTTGAAAAAATATGCTAATGAAACATCATAAAATCCCGGGGCTGGGCAGGGTAGGCCTATCCCCAATCAGGAAGTGAAGTTGCTCTGGTGATATTGACGTTTGTTGTGCCAAGCCCATCATTATCATATCGTCTGCCATGCAGTAAACTTGTCCAATTTGCTTTCTCCGATTTTCAGGGCTTTCCAACTTTGGATAAGACCAGCATGGCGGGCGAAGCCCGACACAAAGAGCGCCGGAGGCGCGATGTACCTTCCGGAAAGCGGGGGGTCTGGGGGTCCTCCCCCAGAATTTTTTTTTTCCAGAAGCCCTGAGATGCAATTTCCTGGCACCTGAGGCAGGATTTCGGCACCCCAGCCACCTCAATTTTTTCCGTCTTTGCGCACACACGCATCAATTAGGTGCGATGTGGGGGAGCAATATCAAGTATGGAACACCACACATCAGCCATTTAAGCAGAAAACGTCGAATTGAATAAACACTACACAATTAAGTCAACCAACTTCTTGTCTTTTAATAAATAGGCCTACATCAAATCATTTATGTCACCAATTCAGCAAACGTCACACCAACACACACACAGCCTTTTCAATCATGCCGATTAAGGAGAAGAAATCCCAGGAAAATGCCAGTGAAACACAATTGATTGCAGGCTGTATACCGCGCTGTAACACACTACACTGTAGCGCTTGTCAGGCATGCGCAGTAGAGCGAGTTCAATGACGTCACATGCGCCCGCGCTATCGGAAAGGCATTGGATGGCGCAATTTAGCGGTTATCGTCTGCGTCTCATGTACACAAATGTAGGCCTATGTCTGCATTGACACGTAGATTCCCCGTTCACTATGGACTGATGGAGTGTTGCGTATGAGCCCTGACGATGTTTTATGATAGTTAATGCTTGTGCAAGTGATTTATATGAGACGTGAGCGGCGTTTCGACGTATGTAGGTGAAAATGTTTTTGGCTTGGCGGGAGGAAAAATCGACATGGCGGCATATTTTTCGGCTTGGCGCTAATCACTTTGATGGCTCCACGCCTTGGCGGTGCGCCAAGGCGGTTACTGGGGTTGGAAAGCCCTGGATTTTGGATAATTTTTTCTTTAAATTTTTGGTCGTCTGACTTCTCGTCGTAAGTTCCAACATTTGCCGTCATTACTGTCCACAACAAAATAACATCATACATGTCATTGTTTCATGTTACGATAAGGCCGTACGTTAAGAAAAGATGGTTCTGATTTTATACGTGCTTTCTTTAACATGTTTAAAGTCGTACATTCATGAGAGCTACCCTAGCCGCCGATTCGTGATTTTGTTCGAACACAAGTTAACTCCTCTATCCCCAGGTTTCCTATTGTTCATGAGGAGCCCAATGGAAACAGCTCGCCTCAAAAGACAGACGCTGATTCGCCAACAATGTAGTTTAGTCTCTGGGGTTGGAGAGTAGCGTGCGCAGCGATGGTGGTGCTGGCTGTCGAGAAAAAGTTGCAATACTGGACTCCTTCAAATAAACAAATCTCTCTCATTTCCGTTTCTATTCAAGGTAACTCCGAGACGAGACATGGCAAGCCGCGAAGATCATGATGACCTCATTCAACGTCTTCAAGAGGAGCTCGACACAACAAAGACAGAAAATAATGAGCTTCAGGAAAAGCTGGACACTGCAAAGACGGAAATGAATAAGCTTCAGGAGGAACTGGACACTACAAAGACGGAAAAGAATAAGCTTCAGGGGGAGCTGGATGCTCCAAAGACGGAAAATAATGAGCTTCAAGGGGAGCTGGACACTATAAAGACGGAAAAGAATAAGCTTCAGGAGGAGCTGGACATTACAAAGATGGAAAAGAATCGGCTTCAGGAGGAGCTGGACATTACAAAGATGGAAAAGAATCGGCTTCAGGAGGAGCTGGACATTACAAAGATGGAAAAGAATCGGCTTCAGGAGGAGCTGGACACTACAAAGATGGAAAAGAATCGGCTTCAGGAGGAGCTGGACACTACAAAGACGGAAAAGAACAGGCTTCAGGAGGAGCTGGACACTACTAAGACAGAAAAGAACAGGCTTCAGGAGGAGCTGGAAAAGAAAAAACTCCAGGTAAGTCACCTCTCTCACTATACACCTGTCGCAAGGATGACAGTGAAAGGAATATTTTGTATTTTTTGGCGCTCCTGTGGTGAGCTCTTTATGGTGCTGTGTCCGTTGTCTGTTAGCAGGGCACGTTTCATAACCTCTGGGGCTATTGACCTGAAACTTGTATATATACCCCTAGGGGAAAATATTTTTGTCTGACTTTAGCTAATTTTCTTTCGCAGGAACAAGGACAAGAAGGAGGGGTTCAAGGAGCCGTGGGAGGCACTGGGGGCATCCATCGATATCAGGTATCAGCAACAATGGCATATAATAGGCCTACAGAACGGAATACACTTAACAATTAGAGTTGGAAACGTGATTTATACATGTTGGTTACATGGTCTTGAAGTGAATTCACTTCTGGGATCTCTACTAGATAGTGCCTGATGATGACCCCGGTTGGAGTCGAAAATTTGCAAAATATTCGGAGACAACTAACAATTTGTTGTTGACTTAATGGAGTGGTCTTTAAATTGACTGTCAGTGTGTCAGTGTCAAGTCAATGTCACAAATCTAGTGAACAGTGGGGAACTTTCCTGCCGTCAGAGGCCACCACAAGTTAGCGGTCCAAGAACGTCATGAAATTTGACGTCACAGGGCAGAAATGCATGCCACAACGTCGTCCATAATGACGTGGACGCCGTGGCTCACGCATTTGACATCAAATTTCATGACGTTCTTGGACCGCTAACAGGCGGCCTCTAACGGCAGGAAAGTCTCCCATTGGATTTGGAAAGAAACCGGTCAATCTTTGTGTAAACGTTCTTTTCTTTTGCAGGCACCAAGGGACATCGAGCGATGCCGAGAAGTATTCACAAAGGAATATCAAACATACATACACAGTGTAGTGAACCTCGGGGACAGGTTCGCTGTCGCTTATGGACCATCCTCCAGGGACGAGATGAATGTTGACGTTTACGACATGTCAGGGTTCCCTCTGCCACAAACCATCAAAACCCACACCGAGGGTCTAAAACATCTGGCTGTGACCCCTGATAAGGGAACGTTGGTGGCGCTTTGTCGTGAAGGTCGTCATCGATACACCATCCGCATGTATGACCCCGTGGATGGATACATAAGATCCACTCCACAGTTCAAGGTGGGTGGGAGTGTTCAGGGATTTGATGTCTGTCATGGACAACAGTTCGTCCTACTACACGGTGGGGGTTTTGGTGATCGTAAATTGACCATTGTTAATGAGGACGGAGCTGTTGTCGTCACAGAGAAAGTTAAATTTGATGCCTCCTTTCCTTCCCACTCCATCTCCTGTGGAGGGCGATTAGTATTCGCCTCACATGGATATAATGATGTTGATGTGTATGAATTAACGTCAGACGATCACCTCAAACACGTCGCCACCAATAATCAATGCGATGGTTGGGTAGGGGATGTATCAGCCAGAGCGGACGGTGAGGTCACTGTGACGTGTCGGCGAGGTTTACGTTGGTTTTTGGGAAGGGCTACTTTCACAGATAACAGCTTCTCAGAGTGGAAATATAAAGAGGTTGACTCTCGAACTCTAGATCTTGTCTCTGTTGGCGGTGATTATGTCGTGGTGGCAGGGAAGGACAATAATTACAAGAGGAAGATACTCAGAGTGTTCAAGGAAGAAGGTAGGCCTGTTTGAGATTTATAATCTTCCAAAATGAGTGTTTGATATGAATGAGTGTGTCACGTGATGTACATGATGATTGTTAGGCTGTCAGAGTGGCACAGTGCTAACGTCCACGTCTGTCATAACTGTTCTCCTCACGGAGGTTGAATCTCCTTCCCACACCATCTCCTGTCGAGGGAGATTAGTGTTCACCTCATGTGCTGAAAAAACAGGGCCGATTTCCAGGGCTCACACTTGGGTCTAAAATTAGGGAGAAATAATGTCTCCCTCGTCAAAATTTTGCGAGACTTCACTCTCAAGAGAGAGACTTCACATAAAGGTTGTGGACATCATATCTAACAAAGTTGTTTGATTTCAGCCTCTTTGCAAGAAATTAACACTTAATGATGATATTTTAGGGCATTTAGGAGCAGATTTGGGCATTTTGGGGTGCAGAAAATGCTTCAGAGGCGGATCATATATACCCCTTAAAAAAAATTTTTTAGGCGACATTATGTCTCCCTGGGAATTATTTTGGGCAAAATTTTCACCCCACGTCACCCACATCGCCCCAAATGTGAGCCCTGGATTTCACAAAGGGCGTTAGCTGAATCAGCGTTTTAATTCATCTTTTTACACAGTCATAGGAACGATTTCACCCGTTTTTTTCAGCATGGTTGTGCAGCCCGACGTTCAGGTACTGGCATTGTGACACGTAAAGGGCCAAAACATGAACCCCAAAGTGAGTGTCTATCAGGCCTACTGGCAGAGTGGCACGTAAAGGGCCAAAACATGAACCCCAAAGTGAGTGTCTATCAGGCCTACAACAAAGAAATGTTCTTTTAATGGGAGACATCTGAAAGATATTGCCCGGCGGGCACTTTNAATTCTAAACCCAAGTGTGTCTGGATGCCTCAGTCGTGTCCGAATTCTAAACCCAAGTGTGTCTGGATGCCTCAGTCGTGTCCGAATTCTAAACCCAAGTGTGTCTGGATGCCTCAGTCGTGTCCGAATTCTAAACCCAAGTGTGTCTGGATGCCTCAGTCGTGTCCGAATTCTAAACCCAAGTGTGTCTGGATGCCTCAGTCGTGTCCGAATTCTAAACCCAAGTGTGTCTGGATGCCTCAGTCGTGTCCGAATTCTAAACCCAAGTGTGTCTGGATGCCTCAGTCGTGTCCGAATTCTAAACCCAAGTGTGTCTGGATGCCTCAGTCGTGTCCGAATTCTAAACCCAAGTGTGTCTGGATGCCTCAGTCGTGTCCGAATTCTAAACCCAAGTGTGTCTGGATGCCTCAGTCGTGTCCGAATTCTAAACCCAAGTGTGTCTGGATGCCTCAGTCATGTCCGAATTCTAAAACCAAGTGTGTCTGGATGCCTCAGTCGTGTCCGAATTCTACAACCAAGTGTGTCTGGATGCCTCAGTCATGTATTTTACAACGAAATCTGTCTATGGAGAGATGTCATTTACTGGTATCAAACTCGTACTCATATGCTTTGGAATGTCTAGTCAATTTGTACAGCCTCCGGATAGTTTTTAAATAGCGAAACTTATAACCAAGAAGACGCCGAACTTGTACGACTAAAATAACAAATGTTTTGAAATTAGGCGGTGGTGTTTGCTGGTCTTGACAGACATGTCATTGGCCAGTTGATGATGATTTTAAAAAATTGGTTTGACATGTTTCTGTTGTAGTTCCCGAGTGTCTTGACCATCAAGGCCTAAGGTCACTTTACCTTTCGAACGACATGTACATTCCCTCCATCCTGGATCAAGCAAGGGTAGGAGTGATTAGGACGCTTGTCAGGACAAGATGCTTCTTGAGAAACTCTCAACGAAACTCAAGATTGACTTTGGTGAGAGAGATGGAGAGCCTCTGGTTGGAGAAGAAGAGCAAGTGGGTTGTGTCTTACACGAAAAGGATGATATTTCCTATTGGTTACGTCCTTGAATGATGTAATTTAGAAGGAGTAACGGACCTAGGTCTGAGCCTTGAGGTACACCGCTACCAGCATTTAGTGGTGTGGAAGCAAATGGGAGATTTTACTGTCGTCAGAGGCCACCATCAGTTTTTAGCAGTCCTAGAACAAAGCCTAGCGTACATCACACTTGCGACTGGAGACGCATTCCTAGGATTACCATTCCTTTCAGGGCCTAGATGTAAATATACTTTTTATTGCTGCTTAAGGTAGAGAAATAGATTGAAATTGAAGAAATTAATGTGGGACCAAAGTTCAATGGGGGACTTTACTGTCAATAGGTGGCAGCACTGCAGTCGTAACGATCCTGAAGAAATTGGAGAGAAGTCGAACAATGAGTCTTTTTTATTTAGTGTGATATATTCTTACTTAGACCATGTGATCAATAAAAACCAAATACACAAGGCTTCCTGTGTGTCCTCGTCTATTTCTTGATTTGGCAGCTTCAAAGAAACGGGCCTAGCAGTGTCTCGAAGTTTCTTCATAATCCACAATCAAAATAGGGAGATTTAGATATGTCACAATAACGACAACGGACGAAAGAAGTCAGTGGGTCATATGAATAAAGACAAGCAAATGCGTTTACTTCAGATTTGTACAGCATTGCATAGTACATTTGTAGGCCTATTGCAAAATTCAAGTAAAAGCATTTGCTAGTCTTCATTCGTATGACCCATTATGTGTGTGCTGGACTCAGAACAAAACAAGTGTGACAGGAATCAACATCCCAGGAATGCCAAACAAGGCTACTAGTACCTTTCGGTATACATATGTAATGGTCGTGGTCTCTATAGCCTTAGGTAGGGCCTATATTCTAATCCCGCCCTGAACAACAAAAAGACTGGACTTTGATTCCAGGGGGACTTTGATCCCTGTCACACCGATATTTACATCATCGCTCCCTTGTCAGTAAAAGACGACCACAGGGACGAGGTCTGTGTACCGGTAGGCCTACCTTGCAGGCTACGGTACGGGCCTTGGAGGAATTATACTGTCAGTAATTCCTCCAAGGTCGGGGGGGTAGGCCTACATCTGGACCATAATCAGATGAGATGCCCCCCGTAACAGAAGAATGTCTCCCAAAATAGACTCACGGAATAAGAACTGCAGTTTCAATTGGACAAACAACTGCTGACAGAGCCTGGCGTGACCAAATGCCTCCGATACAATAGAAGGGATGCATCAGACTGGGTGCATCTGGTATTGATGACAAGGTGACATCATTAGGAGCAGGTATGAAAAGTGACTCGAAATCTCGAATTTTTGACGCAAAAAATCTGACCAACTGCACACTGAATTGAGAAAATAAGGCTCGGGGCACCTTGCCTTATGACGGTTCCCGGGGGCCCCCGAGCCTTACTCCCAATTTGTCGTGTCAAAAATTCGAGATTTCACGCACGCACGCACGCACGCACGCACGCACGCACGCACAGGCCTAACCCTTAAATGCGGTGAGTATTCACCGGGTTTGCTCTTGTCCAGTCTGGGGAGCCCAAAAATAAGTAACGGTAACAGAATGTGGAATTCCCCAGAAAAATGTGGCAAAAGTTCATGATTTTTCGTCTGTCGAAAATGGAATCCAGGTGTAAAGTCGATCAGTGAAATCCCCTTTCTCTGTTTTTCTTATTGTTTCCCTCCTGACGGATTAAGCGGCAACTAGGACCTAACCCAACAATAACCCATTCTAGGCCGCGCACTATTGTTGGGGAACACTGAGCGACAGAAACACTCACAGATGTTACCAGGTTACACCTAGGCCAACCAACCAAGTGACGTCATGATGACGTCACATCACTAGGAAGTTTGTTTCAAAATGGCGACGGCAGGTGCCCGTCCGAGGTAAAACATGGTAAAATATCGAATTCTCTGTGTCTTTCGGAAATCTTGATTGCTATTTCGTTTTAAAACTGCGTTTTTTACATAAAATGTGATGTGTGGAATGTGTCTAATAACACATAGAAATGCTCTTTACAACATGAGAAAACCACAAGTCGATTTTTTTGTCATTGATTCACTGCACCACAATCACATGCACAGTGCACTGCACTGCCACTGGCCCACTGCATCCCATGCATGCACCATGCATGCCATGCAGTGCCTACATGTAGGCCTAGCCTGACTGCTGCACTGCATGGCCTGTGTATGCTGCGTGCATTGGCGACGTGCACAGTGCTATAGGCCTACTGTTCATTCCAAATCCCAGTGGCGCGAGGTTTTCAGCCGATATCTCCGCAACGGCTGGGTCAAATTCAACATACCATACATCAATTAACTTGTCTTTCTTGCCGGTATCTTTCCGCTATCTTCATTTTTCGCGTAAGGCCTGCATAACTGATCCCTTTCTCAAAACCCTTTTCATTTCGCTATGCTGTTCAGTGCAGTTTACGCGTGCGCGATGCATTGCGTCATTTCAAAATGGCCGCCATTTCGGCCGTAAACACGAACTGTGATTTGTGAAAGAACTTTTTTCTGTCACGTTTTTCGGGAAAATGACAGTGATGATGGCTGTACCGCCAAGAAAGACAAGTCGATTGACGTATGTTTCATCAAAATCGGCCCAGCCGTTGCGGAGCTATCGTTGATAAACCTCGCGCCAATCGGAACTGGAATGAACAATAGGCCTAGGGTTAAGGGTAAATTTATCCAGTTAATACACATCTTCGTTTCTGGCGATTTTGTGGGCTGGCCACACTAGGCCTATTTGTCCTGCCCACTTCAAAACGAGTCTGTGACTGCTAGGCTAAACCCCATCCTCGGAAGGCCTAATTTGCATATTTGTGCATGCGTTATGGTTGTGACGGAAATAATGACCCATTTCCAAGAGACATGCAGATGTACCAATTTAAGGGTATACCAAAGTGCCAAACTTGTATTGTAAACTTATGTCAAGAAGTGGTGTCTCCAAAAGCAGGCATGGAAATAGTTTTGATTAAGTTTACACTGCACATCATATTCTATGAAGTACAGAGATCCTGAACATGCCCAAAGTACAAAATCAGCATGCACCACTTAGGCCATGGGAACTTGGGTATGAGTTTACCGTCCGCCGCCCGCATGGTGGTGGCGCCACCGCATGAAAAATTTCATTATTTTCAAAAATTTCATTATTTCCAAAATTTTCCCCCAAAAAGCTAAAAAATTAGTTCCAAGTGTCTTTTTTTGTTCATA
>NMRB01004911.1:0-11603 GCA_002633025.1 Notospermus geniculatus
CAAACACATCCGTGCGCTAATTACACCCGACACATCAAAGGCTTACTCGGGTTGCCGACGAGTATAACGTAGAGGACCTGTTTTCATCATGTCTTCATACAACATCCACGTTTTAATGGGACGTTTTAAATTACAGCTTGTGAGCACGACAGCCTCTTTAAATACATGTACAGTGTACATGTTGTAATGCATTACCATAGACTGCGGAGGAGTTAGCGCAGTCATAAGGCGAGATGGTCTCTTTAAATACGTAATGCATTACCATAGACATCAGATAATTTTTGTGCTTTTTCTGACTGACAACTACATGTACATGCACATGCACACGGAGGTGAATGGAAAGGTCAGCCGAGTGTAAGGCCCGTGGCCTTCTTGTCTCGTCTATAGCCACATTATAAAAAGAACGCATAATCTAAATGTAGGCCCGGAGGCAATGACCCGGCTATGTATGAACATACTATTATATTCAGTTTTTATTTAGATTTTCGCTTGGGTATTGTCCTCGTACTTATAATGTACATGATGTATAATTCGTGATTTGATATGGTTTTTACATTTCCTGATTTAACCATTTCCGATTTGACTTTGTAGTTCTACCTTTGTGGTTGTACCTTTATAAATATGCATTGAGCGCATATGACATCACCTGTGCTGTGCAATGGCCCCCCTTGGGATGTACATGTAATTAATGAAAATACTTAAAATGATGAGTTTGCTGATGTTAAACAAATATGACATGTTGCAGATATCAATGAATTTGAATGTATTAACGATATTTCAAAAATTCAAAATTTTACACAATGAATGGAGTCCCCCTTTAAAAGAAAGCCATTCTAAAAAAGTAATCAAAAATTTACATGGCGTCCCTTAAAGCCAACTGGTCGCGGCACAGTCAAGTTGTCTGAACAGGGAATCGAACGCCGCCATCTTGAATCTATTACAGCACTCACATCGAGAATTTATTGCCCACTAAGTTGTTATTTGCACGCTGCTTCAGACTTGTCTCCTTACACAGCCATCATTACACGGATACAGTCAATATTTGTGGTCTCTCAGTAATTGCTATTAATGCCAGGATGACGTAACGGTTACGTAACAGTTGATGTTGATAACAGGAATAATTGATGAGATTTGTGCAACGGTACAGAAGAACGCAACAACACACACTTACATCATAGGTATTGGTCAACACGAACAATAGGCTAATACAACTACGATGGACAGTGTAATATCAGGAGACACAGATCAATAACTCACAGGGTGGCCCGGATTCGGTCCAGACCCTATTTTGTAAAGCAAAGTCGATACCCTTGATTATGTTCCATACAAAACAGTCAATAAACTCCCTACGCAGTTGTGAGTCGCGTCCCCTTAATCTTTTGTTGGGATACAGTAACGCTGAAAGGGTAAATGTCGTCCTGGCTATATACAAAAGATTACCCAGGATCTCAATCTTCACTAAAACAATACCCTTGGTGTAGTTTCGGTAGCTGAACATCACCCAGCACCCGCAATCAGTGCCTACGAACGAGTCCTATTCAGAAATCTCGTGGAATCTCGCGGTCTCGCGCCACGGTACTTGTTGAGTGTAGCTGTTGATGACATTCTTCAGGCGGTCACGTGCCCACAGCTCAGGCGAGATAACCACAATCCAGGTGTCATTCGACGATGCTGCAGTTCGGCCACCGAAACTACACCCAGTGTATCGTTTTAGTGAAGATTGAGATCCTGGGTAATCTTTGTATATACCCAGGACGACATTTACCCTTTCAGCTACAGTAACAAACGAGGGGCAGTGAAAATATTACACCTCGAACCGAATCAAATAAAGTATCTTCGACTAGAGGTTATTTATATACATGTATATTATACATTCCTGTATATCTGCGGGCCTTTCTCAAAGAATAGGGGGAAATACTGACATACGGAAGCTCTGGCATTTTTCGCTCACTTGGTGAGGTTGTATGTATTTGGGTACCCTCTGTACATTACATACACCAAATTTTGACCCTTTTCGACTTCAAATATGGTGGCCAGTCGGCCATCTTGAAAATGGGGCTTTAGCCACTGTCTCATGAAGAACAGCAACTAGAATGCAATATGTATGCAGAAACCCTCAACAATATCTTTGCCAAATTTTAGCTCTGTTGCACTTCAAATATGGCCGCCAGTCGTCCATCTTGAAAAATGTACTTTGGCTCATATCATATGAACAACACCACAAAGAAAGTTCTAACATGGTATGATGTTTCCCTGGAATATATTGACTTGACACTTGTCGTTCGCTCTTCTGGTTCATTCACCAGGCGAGCACATGGTCCATGGACCATTTCATGGTTCAATATATCACAAAACAAGGTTGGATTTACAATTTGAATGTGGAGTTTTACAGGGTAAGGATTCAATTCGCCACCAGATTGCCTTTGTTTGGCTAATCACCCCCTCGGGATATCTGCACTCTATCCACTGTGTTTGTCCACTGGAGAAATTAACAAGCCGTAAGCGAGAGTTCATTGACTCTCATTGTCCATTCGATGATTAATTTGTCCATTTTAAGATCGGAGAAGGATGGCACACAAAGGAAGAAGGTCATAAACAATGTTCTTACAGTATTCGAACACATATAGTACATGTACATGTGCATGTACACGTACTATATGTGCAGTACTGAATGGGATATGTACATGTACATGTACATATCCCATTCAGTATTGCTCTGTTGAGTATTTGGATGAAACAGTTTTAAAATCACATTTTGACGTTTTTTTTTCTGCCAACATTCGATACAATGCGATCATAAAGGAATCAACATAAAGGTTTAACTGCGAACCATGAGGTAACTGAGGGATACACTTCATGTGTTGCCACCAGATGTCTCTCACAGCCTGAAGTTTTGTTTTACATAACAGGCAGGAGCTTCAACTATTTTTATGGTAGAGGGGTACATGAATCTGTCAACTTGATGCCTTGAATTCCATTTCTGGGGATAACAGAGCGACTTTCAGCACCATTAGTGCTCCATGTGCAAATGTACGTCAGCCTATTCAAATGTACACAGATGACCCTGCCACATCATCGTTCGTGGGGTTCTCATTTATTCACCCCTGTTGTATCATAAGATCAACTAGCCAGAATTCAACAAAATTTGAGCTTAACATGCAGAAGAATCTTGCCTATCATATGAAAGAGTCTGAATGAAAAACTGGCCTATATAACCCCGTGTTCATTACATGTACATTTTTTACTGTTTTGTCAAAATATACGTCATATGCAGGGTTTCTGCTGACAGTAGCCGAAGGAGCCAAAAGCTACATTTAAAATAAACTGGCGACAGAAATAAATAATTGGCTCAAATTTTGTAATGCTATTTACAATGGAATATTGCTGCCCTGGATAAAAATATCTTATTTCAACAAAACTGGCTACTAAATCTGATACTCCAGCAGAAACCGTGCATATGGCAAGCCCACTGCTCGAGTTTTATACCATAGACAGACGGCCATATATCGTAAAGCATACACCATCATTGAAATTAAACAATAGCGACTCTTCCTGTAGTCATCAAATGAGCAATACAACTGTTTAAGTGTTTCATTTATGATTTAATATCGTCATTGAGAATTTAGTGTTTATCTTTTGTACACTCCCAGGAAAAGGGCCGACATGACTCGCCTTTATTAGTTCAGTGAGAATGACTCAACATATGTTCCGACTCCGAACCAACTGCTGGCAATATCGTGAAACTGGCACCCCGTTCCTCCGCTTGGTGGAACGTGGTACCAATCTAAACCCATCTAGCGGAGGATTGTGGTACCAATCTATCGTGAAACTGGCACGCCAACAGGACAGTGACACCCTGCCGTCCAGTGTTTATTAAGCCCAACAGTATGCGTTAGGTTTTGTATCTCGCGACGGCCGACGTAACCTTTGACTTCCTAGGCAACGTCGTATGCATGCTCGACAAGACTGTTCAAAGCTATCTATCTGAATTATCTAAGTTACAAATTAGGTATTGGGAGTGTTACTACACATAAAAGAATGAGTTGAAGCATGTTGCCTTATAAACCTGATGAAGGGTTAGTCACGCTATAACAGCTCGTTTAACTTCTCAAGTGATGAAGGTATGGCGGCCATTTTTGTTTCGACATAGTATCAGTCTAGCCTCGGTGTTCACTGGCTATATATAGGTTGGACAGGAAACCAGTCTTATCAAGGTGGGGAGGGAGAAAGAGTCACCTAATATAGATAGTCGGGCTTTAAAGCGGGGAGTACACCAGTCGAGGGGTGAGCGATATCGCAAGTGAAGGAATTGCCAGCGAGCACAATCCGCTGTTGACGCCGAGTGTGCGCTGGACAGCGATGCGTCGAACAGTTTTTGGAGAAACATGTACCGATAGATATCGATTTATCGATAGAATCATCATTACCAGATCATCTCATCGAGAAAAAGTGTCCATGTTCTTTGTTGGCCACCACGTACCATAAGAGTAATTTCTCTTGATTTTATCCTTCGATACATCAGATTTGGCAGGCCACCATCTCATTTCCCTTCTTTACAATGTGCTTATGGTCAGGCACGTTATTATTAAAAACCGACGTATGATATCAATATTTAATTATCGCTAAAAGAAAATAGAAAAAACCAAGCAAATGATCACGTGTGCACGGAGTCACAAAGTCAATAGGGAGGTTTAGAAATCAAACGATAATAAACGTAAACGTTAACGACAACGTTATTTTTGTACCGAATGTGTAATATAAAATCTGGTTAATGTGTATTATGAAAAATAACGTTTCGTAAAGTTTACGTTTATCGTTTGATTTGTAAACCTCCGTATTAACATAATCGGTGAATAAAGAGGGTGTTTCGCCTTAGGAACCACGAGTCCGATGAACCTTGCACGTCGAGCTGGTGATAAAGACACGCCTCCTCATGAATATGCATAGCACCAGCCGCTTTGTGCGAAGGTCGCAGAGAGTTTTACTACTATTGAAAGACACAGAAATGGCCATCTTCATACTCGTGCAGAGCCTTCCCTCAAAATTGGCAAAGGGTCAACACGTAGATCCCTCTCGCAATTTTCGACGGACGTCGTGCGCCAGAAACCGAATCCGCCACTTTTACCCCATTTTTGGACGACAAATCTGATTGGTCAACTAATTGGCCGGGTTGACTTAAGTCAAACACATGAAATTAATGAGGCCAGCTCGACGTTTAAGCCCAATTTTGCGTACTTTTTATCGAGTCATGCTCGACAAATACATGTAGAGGTTTTTTCACGCGACGTCACATTTTTTCTCAAAAATACGGAACACGAAAAAACAAGTGGAGCAGACGAAAACGCCATTAGAGCGACGTCAGCGCCTCTAGTGTCAACACCGCTCTTGTTCCTCAGCGCCACCAACGGCGTAGTTTCTACGCCGGTTCCTCATTAGCATAGAATTCATAGGAATTGGTGCGGCCATATTGGCCGTCAGTGTCAATGGGGTTTACTGAAAGAAATCAGAATTTAACTGGAATCTTTTCCAAACTACACATGTACCTTTCTTATCATTTCAGTTTCTTAATAGAGGCTATGCACGTGACGTCATCAGCGAGGTGACGCCATGTTGGATGGAACGTTGTGACATGCTGACGCAGTGCATCTGACCACGTGCTCCGTCCATTTTCCATCCAACACGTGGCGTCATACCCATTGATGACGTCATTTGATGACGTCAGTGCATAGCCTCTATATATGATTTGTCAAATAAAATCACATGTTCTACAGCAGTCTAACGATTGAATGACACCTGCCTGTTGTAAAATCAGACAAATAGTGCTGAATTGTTGTAGTGTGCCACTGACGGCCAAGCACATGGCTAATTATGTATTAATTACATGTAGCTCATTAGCATTGAGTTGTGACGTCGGAGAAGAAGTCTATAGCAACATTCATGTGCAAATTGGGGGCAGAAGTCACCCGTAGCAAGGTGGAAGTGGCGTTCATTCAACATTCAAGACGTTTTTCATTGTGTACCAACGATTCGTTACAGATCGATGCAAAATCCATTAAAAAATGAGACCATTGATGACATGTGCTGTGCTCACTGCTATTAATAACTGTTTAATATATATAATCGTTTTCTATCGAGAGCGCTTCACTGCTATTTGCGGTGGCTCTGTTAGAAGCCGTGCTCCACCCATATAAATGATCGTCGCACGATCCTCATGACCTGAAAGCTTGGTCTCAGCTATCAAAAGCCACATGCACCGATCAATGAATGTTCAAATCATGTGATATAATGAAACATAATGTCTCCATTTCATCGGATAATACTCAAATTCAACTGGAATTGTTTTGCTGTATAACAAATTCCAATTCACGCTGCATAAGGCCCCTATTACATAGAAGTTTGCGGTATACGAAAACGCCGTCTAACAAAAGCTTCAAATGGATTCACGACCGTGAAGCCATTGTTAACCGGCGTTTTCGTATACCGTATACTTCTATGTAATAGGGGCCAAATGCACACTCGTTGGCCATAGGTATAGACCTACTAAACACTGGCATGATTGGCGCCAAAACTGAAGGATCATCAATAGAGGGCGCTGTTTGACGAGGGATCCAATCACAAGCCATCATCACAGGTTTAACCAACGCCGACGTAGCACACTTTCTGATTGGCTGTGATATGTGTACAAAATGTGTACGCTGGTGATTCAAACCTAAAAATCTTTTTTTCGTACGCGATTTGACTATTTTTGCAGTTGTTTGGGCAAATAGAAGGGGTGACAGCTTATTTTGTAATCACCCGTCACCCCTTCCATTTACCAGATGAACTGCGAATACGACAAGCACCATTAGTTATGCATCAACGACTTCGCGTACGAATAAAATAATTTTGTGTTTGAATCACCAGCGTGGGTAAGTACAGAAGAGGCCATCTCAAGCTTCTCACTTGGATGGGGTCTTTTACTTGCCCTTGCAAAGACACAAGGTACAAGGCACCACGGCTTACCCGGGGCTTACTCTCCCATGTGACGGCGTGAAGAATAGCACATGGCGCGGGATTCGCCGCTGGTAAGCAAACCACCAGGGGTAGCCGCACAGAAACTCCGCTAAGTGCTTCGACAGCCTATCGGTGTTAAAATGCATGGCAAAATGTACAGCACTATCGGCAGATGGGCTCCGCTAGCGCTAGCGGAGTTTCTATGGGGCCGCCCCAGGCTATCAAGCTCTTCAGCGTCTACAAATCACGTCTTAGGACTCATACCCTAGAAAAAGTCTTCCTCAAAGCATTTCTATTGTTTACTTATTGTTCGCGGGACACTTTTTCTGTCCAACCTGTAGAGTAACTCCACGTAGCTTGAAGGTATTCACGTCTACAACAGTTCTATATAGATCAAAAGAAAGACGACACAAAGCCTCTCTGAACTGTTCATCATAAAACCAATGTTTATGTACATATTGTGGGTTTATCAGATGATCCTCTAGGCCCTGGGCGGTGTAGATCACCTGAGTAACCGACAGGTACAACAATAGTATATACAACTCTATGAAAAGATATGTACCACACGTCTTTTTTATGATTAGGCCCACTTATCCAGCACTTGACTTCACTCTTTATCTGCAACGCAACGTTGTACAGCATAGTGAGGTTTCGCAAATCTGACGAAACACGAAGTACGAAATACGAAATTGGACTTCACTTCCATGACGTAATGTATTTCAGGAGGTGGTTGGTACTACAAATATCGCCTACTTCAAAAGCGTCTTTCAGCTTGTGTCGTTAGATCGATAGAGTTACGGCGTGATTAAACTTTGAAATTTATCTTTCGTTTCCACTTCGTAGATACGAAGTGGAAATTTAAAAGTTCAAGATGCACCATAAGTCTGTCGGTCTTACATAATATGCTAAAGACGCACTGGCAGCAGGGACATTTGTGGTACCAACCATCTCCAGAAATATATCAGGTCCTGGAAATGAAGTTGAATTTCGTATTTCGTACTTCGTGTTTTGTCAGATTTGCGAAACCTCACTAATGACGCTGTACAGTACATGTAATTTACCAAGAGTAACGCACCAAAAATGTTACACAGGTGTAATGTATGAGAATGCCCCCATATGACAATGCCCGCTTTATTGTTTGGCGGACACTCAAATACAGAAAGACATGTTGATCAGTGCTTCCCCCATTGTCACGTCGCGGCTTATTCCGTCAATCTTTTGTTGGGAGGCACTGGCAAACGGGGGGCAGTGAAAAACAGTATACCGGGCGGAAGCTTGATCCCTTTCCTCAAAAAAAAAAAAAATGTCAGGAAATTCCAGCGATTCTGCAGACTGAGATCTTATAATTGATGGCTAGCCCCTCGTGATTAATGAGATTTTGCATGGCTACCCATCCCTACACGAAAATAGAAAATACTGTTTGTAGTTCAAGTCCTCCAGATCCCCTCTTTGTGATTACCTAATAAGGGGATTAGTCATGGGAGTAATTATTAAAGTTCAGAGGTCAAGACAAGAGATACAGTATCAAGATTCTATGGAGACAATTATCAGCCTTTGGGTATCGCTGGCGAATGACCAGGGGAAGAAATCGTTTTAACACTATCATGTGGGGTGGGAAAATGGACACTTCAAAAAGTCAATAGGAGCAGGCAGCCGCGGTTATCGCCAAAAGACGGCAGCACAGTTCTAGCGGACCAATATTCGTAAATATGTTTTATTCTCTTATAACTGTAACAGTTTTAAGGAGTAATAAATAATTCGTAAATTCGTAATACAATGAAAATTCTGCTGATTGGTGCTCAGTCAACCATGAATGGGTCCGCTTGGCATTGATCAGAATTGGACTGTGGTGACTCCTATTGGTGAACTGACTGACAGCTCCTTTTGCAACAGGCCGATAGAGGGCAGCACACCGAAACCCGGTCCTATACAATGGACGCCTTTTGTGTGGGAAATTAGGACCGGGATGTCAGTTTCATTTCAATAGTTTTAACCACTAATGACACCTATTGATGCAGTGAGCTAGTGTTCCCACTGTACAGCTACAAAGAAAACGACTTTTACATCTATCTTGTCAACGTGCCGTAGGCATTCGTAAATCAATTTGTTTGCGCCGAAAGAAGCCATGCAGGTTGCTCCAAAAGTCAGACATTTTCGTCGACATCCTCTGAATATCATATCATACCTTTCGTCGACATCCTCTGAATATCATCCTGAGGTACTGTGGATCTTAGGGATCATCTCAAATTGCTTGATGCCCAGAATTTTTTTCGTTTATGGGGGGAGGGGGTCAGCACTTTCCTGACCAATATTTCGTCTTTTTTAGAACTTTTGGCATCACGTATAAATTAGAAGAAAGAAACCAAAGAACTCTTCCAATATAGGAAGATTATCATGTTTTATCATGTACCCTACTGGTCCTCCATAGAAACACCAAGTAATTCTGAAATAAAAGTGTTGATGCCAGACATACGACTTTTTTCGTCATTTAGAGGGGGGGGGGGTTCAGAGAGAGGTAAAAAAAATCGTCTCTCTGNCTGAGCATCAAGCAATTTTGAGATGATCCCTTAGCGCGTGCTAGTTGCGGTGAAGCAGGGGGCGAGCGCTTAGAAACACTGGTTACCTCAGGGTGCTAAGAATTAACCCAGTCGATATCTTTCTATTGTGAAGATTTATATGTTTGGGTGCCAGATGGTAAGCTCGCATCGGAAACTCAAACGGGATTCTCCAATATTAGCGATACTCTTATTAAACTCGTGTTAACTATCAAGACTGATTGAGCGTTCATGCGTAGGCGTGATCTAATTTTGGTGTTTGATGTGTGCAGAATTGCTGGTGGAGAATTTGATTGGACCGTTTTGATCACTGGTCTGCTTCTTGTCAACCAATTTCGTTTTGTTGTTGACAGCGGCCTGAGCTCCTTCTCAACCATTTTTACACGTTGTTACCCTGATAGCTTAGCGGTTATCATGTCCGCTCAGCAAGCGGCAGGTCCCGGGTTCGAATCCAGCCCGGCCATATGGGATTTCATTCCCGGCTCTTCACGTCCGTCACATGGGACAGTATTAAGCGGTAGTGTCTTGTACCTTGTTTCTTTGCAAGGGCAAGTAAAAGACCCCATCCATGTAAAGAACATGAGCAGCTTATGGCCTCCTCCATACTCACCAGGGCCAATAACGGTATCGCTTCGGCCCTGATGGAAAAAATAAAAATAAATTTGATACAGCGTGGCTTTGATCTCATTCAATTTGGTTGAACGGGGCAAGGGGTAGTAGAGAAGCCAGCAAATTCGCCATAATTTGGAAAGTCCAATAGATTTCGTCACATTACGGTGGATTTAAATTGAGAATTTTTCACGCAGCAGAATGCCTTATAAATTTGCTATAATTGTGTGAAGTGTTTGCGTTCAGTTAAAGTCAACAGTGAGTTACGTAACGCTCCTCTCCAAAAACGTTACTCCGATTGAAAAGTGAGCCCATTATAGCCTTATTAAAACTGTAGCCGATATCTTCAGCTGCACCCACCGCGGAGTCTGACATTCATACGGAAGCAGTGTAAGCAGTAACGGATTTAATTAGCTGGGAGAAATAGATGGGTAACAAAGGGCGACAGCACCATCGGGGGCTCCATCAATTCTTCACGGATTTCGGGGCGGTGTCGTCGCATTTATCCTTGATGCTTGATTTATTTCCCTAAACAAGTTTGACAGTTTTATTTTTCACTTTCGCTAAAAATAATTGAGTTGCAATTCTGAGACACATCGCCCGATTTACCGCGCCTTGGAACATTTATATGGGCGGTTATAACCGCAAATAGCGACGTTACAGAATAAAGACGTTATTTATGACCTCCAGTCGTTGTGATGTAATCTGAGTCGTACCTGTAGCTGACAATGCGGTCGTCGGGATGATCTGCTGTCGTAGCTGAGAAAGACGTTACGCGGCGCTGGACTTTGATTTTGAAGGATAATAATATGGAGTCGTAGGTAATTCTATCCGTATACGTACATGTATAAGGATCCGTGATAAGTCGCTGTTCTCAACCTTCCTATTGAAATAGCTTCGGCCCTGACGGAAAAAAGCAATACAAATACAAACTTATTTGCCGATATAACCGCCCATACATTTATTAAAATCTCGGTAGATTTGACGACGGAGGTAGGGTGGGATACATGATCATAGCGGCCTTGATTCTTAACTTAGAACAAATAGAGTTGAAAGACACAACGGTGGCAAATTCTCCCTTAGGCGAAAGAAAACAACCGTTACTTAGAGTGAGGGGCTTGGCGTTCATTCGAGTCGGCATAACGGACATATCTACCATTTTTTGATGCTTCAGTAACTCTCGGTGTACATGTAAACAAAAACTTTGTAAATACAAAGATTTCGTTACATTTTTTGCTTCGAAAAATATCAGGTATGCTACCATTTCCAATACTCCGTATCACAATACCTCAAACATTTGCTAAGCTCCTGAGACTTGATTTCACACAATGCGAAATATTCGGCATCAGTTTGTCTATATTTCTCAATTTTTCCAGTCCTAGCTTAAAACGTAATGGAATCTGTCCGTTCTGTATTCAGACATGCGTAGTATCTTTTTTACCTTGA
>NMRB01004912.1:0-12815 GCA_002633025.1 Notospermus geniculatus
TTTTTAGTTCGTATTACTGCCGCTAGGTGGCTCCCTCTACATCGGCAGTCAAATACTGGTAAGAGATCGCATAACGTGCTCCTTTAATTATATTGGTTATTGCGATCTCACATGAAGTGCGCACTGAGCGGAATATTGCATGTCATCGTGTTTGGCCAGCTAAGTGCGGAGCCTCGATGAAAGCGATACAAAAAAGCCTATTGATGTTTGATAAGGTCTGTGTCACGATATGCACGCTCGATTGATTGCTGACTTCTTCAAAACACTATATTACAATATCACAGAAAAAACTTTTATATTTGTTGGTATTGCCATAAATGAGCAAAATCTTTTTAGCATACTATCTGTTACTTCCTTGTTCACGCTTGACGATGTTCGCTATTCACTATTCAATGTAGCATATATACTGTGGTCGCGGAGTTATGCCGGCGTGGGGGCGGTTGTATAGGCCTAGCCTTACGTAGGCCTATAGGGATTAAAAACATGAAACCAACATCGTGGTTAGTCGTAGGACACGTCGTGACCAAGTGATATGGTAATAGCAAAATGGGTGGATATGGAGTCCACTCCGGCATAACTCCGCGACCACAGTATATATATATATATATGTTTATTCCTCCCTATACAGAAGACATATTAGCGGACAAGGTAAAAAAGTTGAACTAAACTATAGCCCCTTTTACACTACGAGTTTTCAACCGTGCTCGACTCGGGTCGGGCACGGCTCGGCAAAAAAGTGGTAGTGTAAAAGGGTTGGCACGGCACGGTTGGGCTCGGCACGGTACTACTTTTATCCGGGCCGAACCCCCCAACAGGAGGTGGGTTCGACCCGGGTCGGGCACGGCCATGCTGAAAAACTGCACAGTGTAAACGCACTACTGGGCTCGGCCTACTTGAATAACTCACCTGTAGTGAAGTGCGCATGCTCATTTATCGGCCTTGAACTCAATACGTCTTGCCGCGAATGTTCATGGGCGCAGCCATATTGAAAATGACGGAGATTTCCTACCTCCACAGAAAGGAGAGCGGGCGATTCTGATATTGGCGCGGTTCTCATGGTGCAGTGTAAACGGTCATTCTGAGGCGGGCCTGACCCGACGGTTCATCCAGGCCAAAATTCTGCGTAGTGTAAAAAGAGCTTATGAACATTAATAAAACGGGCCTATTTACAAGTAGAATATGATTTGAACGACATTTTGGACGTTGGCAGTCGCACTGCACAGTACTCTGATCGTTTTAAAATGTCATTTAATGGCTTACAGTAGGCCTACCATCCAACATTCAGCTGCGATTGTCAATTGGGAAAACCCTGGATGTCAACTTTCATTCTGTTTGCATCACCGAATGACTGTTTTGACTCTCACTGTCATGACTATCCGAATGATCATTCCGTGTATGAATATCTTGTACATTCTATCATGCACATTTGTAGCCCTAGCTAGGCCTAAAGATAAAATAATGCATGTATTCAATAATGTATGTACTTTAAAACCAAGCGCACATTTGCGACAAAACTCAATGCGTTAGCACGACTGTTAGAAGTCAATGCATACAGTGGAAAAGGCCCGGAACGAAATTTGATTGGTTGGAGCCCTAATTTGGAATATAATAGGAATTCCCTTAAAAATTAAGCCATGCACGTCGACATGGTCGAGGCCTACAAAAGGAAACCACAGTAACGAGACGCGTGCACGTACAATACAACTATTGGTTCCTACCAAATATGGCAAACAATGGTTTGAATACAAAGAAGTTAACATAGTATTTTGGGCGAAAGGATTTTGTAAAATCTCCGACAGCGACCGGCTGAACGACAATGTTTATATGCAGCGGGAATTCCCTTCTTCATGATAACGTTATTATTTTTCCGCGATCTTATTCCAAGATTCAACGAATTGCATCGACTCTCATGCGACTAGCATGCGTCAGCTAAAATGCCGGAATTTTGTGCCGAAGGTTGCGTTTTTGTCAGCTGAGTATTATAAAAATCAAGATCATGTCAACGTCTTGCAATAGATAAACATGTTTAGAACAATTTGAGCATATTGGTAATCTGAAGTTCGATCTGACGACTTCAAAAAATGCATTTGAAAGTGTGATAAATTCACAGTAGAGGCCTCCTGCGCATGTCCAGATTGACTACTTCCGGTCTTCAATAATATTCTATTGGCTCTGCCGTGGAGGTAGGCGTCGACTGAGCCGATTTAGCTACATTTTTAGGAGGGCTTTCTCCATGTTGTGGCCGTTCTCCGAAAGGTGACGCCTCTATAGAAAATTCCCTTCCTAACAGTCGTGTTAGGGGTGTTTTTTAATATCGACTGACCCGGCTGAATGACGAGTCGATAGCGTTGGGTCAGTCGACTTTAAAAACACCCCTAACGCATTGAGTTTTGTCGCAAATGTGCGCTTGGCTTAAGGGCCGTTTATTGGCTTACGGGTTTCATGCGTGTCCGATACGGGAGAAAAACAAAATACGGACAAGAAACGGACGAGCGTGGACAATTTCCGCATGCTGTGTTCATTGGCGTGCGGGTCTTTCTAAAGCGGGGTTCATTGGCACACGGATTTTGTCCGATTCATGTCCGTAAAAATAGATCAAATGGACTTTTGCGTTGTCGTATCCGGAAAACTAGGGGCAAATGGACTGAAAACGGACCGGATCCGTGCGCCAACCTCTTCATAAACATAGACCAAGGCCAGTGGTTTGTGAATCTTATAATAGTTATTTTTCCTCGGACAGGTGGCAGCACCGTGTATACCAAAACATGTTATCTATTTTTATCTTGATAAATATTCTTGTAACTGTAATTTTATGATTTTACACTCAAAAACAAACAAAAAGTTGTGAAAGGCGAGATTTAATTCGATTTTATCTGATTTGTTTGTACCAGAAGTTGACAATAGGTGGCACACCATAATGTTTACAATTCGAACTAGAGCACCTTTAACCTGATTTTATATTGCATTTGGTACAAAAATAACTTTGTCGTTAACGTTTACGTTTATCGTTTGATATCTAAACCTCTCTATCATCAGTTCTGGACCTTTGCTGTGGACAGCTATAGTCTTAAATTAAGATTTGGGGTCTGTCAGTCATCATTAAGTAACTCTTCAACAGGAAGAGAATATTCAGTAGACCTACCCATATCATCATACATAGACGAATTCAAGTGGTTCTCTCGCTTAAAGCAAATGGCTCGCGGGGTTTGTTTACATTTTTGGTGGTACCTCCCATAGGGAGTGAATCTCGCCTCCAGGCAAAGCCGTGCTCCAGCCATATGCAAAACCTGTGCACATATGCGAACGTAAACACTGGGGACGAGGTTCCACTAAAAATTTGTTAAAATGGGTTAATGACGTTTTCAAATTCAGTCGGTCAAAATGTACATTTTGTGCTATTCACATTGATTTCGAAGCGGTAGATTTTGCAGAATACGCCTCCGAAGTTTGGCTGTCTAATGCATTTCCCATTAAACTAAAATCATTCTTTCGCCTTTTTCTCAAAATGGCGCTTGATTTGACATTTGAGGACATGTCAACAAACAACAACTGTCAACAAACCCCGCGAGCCATTCGCTTTAAGACCTCGAATTTAAAACGATGGGCTAATAATAATAACGGGTTTCTAAGGTGAAAGACATAGCTTCCTACCCTACTGGAACCCACGGACCTTCGCATAAAACTGCATTTAGCTGACACGCGGAATGCGGATTGCGGAAGCGGAAAATGCAATGCATTTTCGCATACATCATATCTTTCCGCCAGGGTTTCCGCGTCCCTATACCGCATTCCGCGTGTCAGCTAAACGCAGCCTTAGGCATCAATCGCCAGCACCAATCCTGGTTCCATCTATAAACCTGGATGTTGTATAAAGATGTAACACTTTTGATCAAAGAACGTTTTTGATAAACAACTTCCCATTAATTAGGGCCAATTCCTTCACTTGAAATACAACTTTTAATAGGCTTGATTATGGCGTATTTTAAGGAAAAACTTGAAACTCTTACAACCCATGAACAAAAGGTGTTCCATATTCATGGACTCGGAGTTCTTAAGACGGGAAAGCCTTTTTAGTGTCATAAGATGAATATTCGGTTCAAACGTGTGAATGAACAATAAATTGGTCTGGGCTGGTTTGTCCAATGAGTGAGTTTTATTGTTGTTAGATCGGCTTGAAGAAACATTCAGGGGAAAGAATGTAGGCCTAATCAGATTTCAATCACTCGTACCAGTCATAATAATTAAAAAAGATCATGTAGTCTATTTATACTTTCTATTGCTCAAAACTTTATTTTATATCCTATTTGTACAGTATTTGTACAAGTACTGTTTCAAAAAGTGACTTTAAAGTCCCAGTTGCCCCTACTTTTTTACAAGCTTTAAAAAGTTAGGGGATATAATGCTGATCAAGATGCTTTTTGTTTTATTGAAAAATTCAAATTGGTTAAAAAGTTATAACACATTGATGGATTTAGTCAGAGAAGAACGTTGGACCTAATTTGATAACGTTATCAGGGCCGTAGCTAGCTTTTTTTCGCTAGGGGGGCATTTTAAGCAGATGCGCTCAACGGACGTGGGCTTTGCCTTCCAGCACCGGTGGGGCCGGTTTTGCGGGGGTCTGGGGTCCTCCCCCAGAAAGATTTTGAAAATTAGAAGTTCTGAGATGCGATCTGAGGTCAATTTCCTGTGCTCTGAGACACGAACAATAATTATCTTTTATTCCATTTGATTTTGCTGAAAAATTTTTTTTGGAACAATTGGGCTGGGGGGGGGGGGCATTTGCCCCCCCTCCCCATGTCCCTATGCTAGCTACGGCCCTGGTCATTGTAGGAATTTGCATAATGAGCGTGCATTTTAGTGCTGTAACAGACGTGTGCAACTATTCACATGAAAGAATGAAGTCAGAAATTTGTCTATTGGTAAATATGTAAATGAAAATGAATTTCATCGCCACATTTGATGGCTCAGATTTGATTTGATTCACTCCAGCAATGACATCACGCATAAATTAGCATTTTCGAACCTGGCTAGTTCCTACTGTACTGAAAATAGCACTGGGATTTTCACAGAAATATTCCGCGATATCTTCCAAATTACTCATTTGATGAAACAAAAAGCAAAATATGTATATGTGTATTTGTGTATTCTATACATGTACACTTCAATAATCTGTGTGTTTGACATACAACCAGGTCTTTAAGCTAAGTCATTTTATGAAAGAGGCCCCTGGTCGTACGTTCATTGTATCATTTGATTTTCAGTTTTATTTCTACTACAACGTACTTGACATCTGTCACAAAAAAAACTCAACAGAATTGGATGAAGGAAAATGTAAAGCAAGCTATTTTCGGTGTCGTTTCAATAACCAACCATTAAATAGGTAGGCCTAACATCAAAAATAGATAAGTATTTTGGAGCACCTTGGACTTGGACGGAGTTTCCATTACTTTAATTTCCATTTCAAGATACATGTACAATACATGTACATGTAATAGTTTTAAAGGGAGACTCCACTCATTGTGTAAAATTCTGAATTTTTGAAATATCGTTAATACATTCAAATTCACTGATATCTGCAACATGTCGTATTTTTTTAAATCCACAAACTCATCATTTTAAGTATTTTAATTGGATCCCAAGGGGACCATTGCACAGCACTCATGATGTCATCAGTGCTCAATGCATATTTATGAAGGTACAACCAATAGGTCTAGGCAGTCACAGTATTAGCTCATTCACTACAAAGGTCATCAGCCTATTGACACTAGTGACATAACAACTCATGGGAATAGTCTACATGCAAAGAGAAGGCAAGCACAAAAATCGACACACAATATATGATAAATAAAAAGTCAATTTCCAGAATGTTTTCGAATTTTCGACCCCAAGCGGGGTCTTCTTCAGGCTGGAACTTTACAATCCGAAACTCTAGAACAGACTGAGCTGAAACCCAAATGTAGATCTGAAGTATCCCATCCAAACAGGACGTGACAGCAATTAAGGAAAGAAAAGAGTACAAGCCCCAAAAGTTGGTTGTTCAACAGAAATGTAATTAGTGAATGTAAGGCTTGACTAGGCTGAAAGGAAAGGGGGCTTATAAAATATAGCTTCGAGGAATTATACTAACAGTAATTATACTAACAGTATAATTTCCCCAAGACTATAGTAAGCTGGTCAGGGTAATTTATATTAAACAAATATGTGAGGAAGGGATAACAAATTAGACATATAAAAAAAGAAATGAAGAGCAAGATAATAAGAAACGAAGAGGCAACAGTAAGGAAAGGCGTAAAAGCCGGGCGTAAAAGATGAACAAGAAAGGAAGCCTCGGTGAACGGCAACTACAAACCCTGACCAAAGAAAAATTAGAAACAGACAATGGAAGACAAAGGCCTAAAAAGAGGAACCCTGTCCTCCAAGGAAAAGGGCCTACTAAAGGGAAAAGAGGGGTTGCAAAGCACTGACCAGCGAACAAAATAGAAGAAGAGCAATGGAAGACAGGGCCTAGAAAGAGGACCCCTGTCCCCCGGCCCTGTCCTCCAATCCTCCAAAGCAACGGCCCTACTAAAAGGAAAAAAGGGGGAAGGAACCCCCTGCCAAATCTTTTTTGGCCCTGACACTGGGGGAAGCTGCGTCCGCTCGCGAATAGTCTACATGGATTGATAAAAATTCAAAAGTTTACAATGATTGGAGTCTCCCTTTAAATATATCATAGACGTACCTTAATTCCTTCAATTATGGCTGGGTCCTCTGGAACTGCGTCCGCAATAGAAACCAATACGTTTTCATACCCATTGTCCTTCAGAATGATCTCAGCAGGCCTTGCGTGTTTCATAAAACAAACAAACAGAATAATAATGCCAATAATACATGGATTCTTCATCTTGCAATTTTTTATGTAACTATTCGACGCGCAACTGAAGCAGAGCACAACGTTTGTCCTGCGGATGAAGGGATCCTTCTTATTTCCCAGGTGTTGTTTACTCTACTGATATGATTGCCCAACCACGAACTTAAAATGTCTTCAAAAAAAGTCTGACCGCGCTTTCTTCGCAAGTGGAATTCGCCATTCTTTCGGAAAGCAAGGCATGATTTAAACACAGTCACAGTAATAAATACTCTTTTTTTAATGATTTATTAATGATTTTTAATGATTTTTTAATGATTCCTTTGCACATACCATCACGTCAGTTAACAATGACTGAATTCAATCGTTCTGAATACTGTCCAAAGTCGTGTACATGTCAATATTATATAGAATATACGGTTGGGAAAAGACTGAGACTATACATGTATAGTGACGGTGTAGTATTTTTTTTTATTGCAAATGCCTTCCCAGTGTTCCATACATGTATTCAATTCAACATGACAGCCCGTGGTCGTCATCGAATGATAAACATTGCCTTATCAAATAAAAAATAGGCTATATCAGTCGACCCGCAAAGGTATGAACAAGTGGAAACGAAAGATAAATTTCAAAGTTTAATGTACACCGTAACTCTATCGGTCTGATGTCATACGCTAAAAGACGCTCTTGCAGCAGGCAATATTTGTAGTACCAACCATCTCCTGAAATACATTACATCATGGAGATGAAGTCCAATTTCATACTGCGTACTTCGTGTATAGTCAGATTTGCGAAACCTCACTATTAAGCCCGTGTCACACTGTCCCGAAATTAGACACCCGATGGCCACACGAATATGGAATTTGAATTTTGCTAAAAGATGGCCCCGAAGTCAACTTCGAGAATCTTGCAAATTTTCGATCCCAACCGGGGTCTTCTTCAGGCTGGCACTTATCAGTAAGATTTCCAAAAGTTTCCATAATTCGTGTGGCCATCGGGTGTCAACTTCGGGACAGTGTGACACGGGCTTTAGAGTTATACGTTCTAGAGAGCTACCCTTGCCAACGATTCTAAACTCCCTACGCAGTTGTGTACCGCGTCCCCTTCGGTTTACTCGCTCTCTGATAAGCGAATAAACTGAAGGGGGCGCGGTACACAACTGCGTATAAGGGAGTTGACGTCGATTCATGCTTTTGGTCTAACACGAGCTGAGAATGTTTGAAGAATGCTTGCCCATTTTTTGGGCCACCCTGTATAAAATACACATCACTGAAGCTATCCATAGTAGTGAATAATAAACAAACTTCAGTAATACACTATATGCCATAAATAATATAAAAATCACTATTTACAACCCTCCTTCCATGTAGCTATACATGATTGCATCGTTAAAGCAAATGGCTCGCGGGGTTTGTTTACATTTTTGGTGGTACCTCCCATAGAGAGTGAATCTAGCCTCCAGGCAAAGCCGTGCTCCAGTCATATGCAAAACCTGTGCAAATATGCGAACGTAAACACTGGGGACGAGGTTACATTGAAAATCTGTTAAGCGGTAAGAATGTTCTTTTCGCTGAATTACTGCAATGGCTTTTTTGTCCATCCTGGCCATCTTCCGACCACTTTCGAAAAAAAAATCTTTCTCGCTTAACCCCCTCGCTACCGTACTCGCATTTTTGCGAGTGTGGCCTGTGCTACACACCCTCGCACATTCAAATTGACCTAGAATCGTAACCAGTGGACCGATTGATGTCTGCTTTGCATATTTTTTAATGCGAGACTACCCCCCCTCTCACAACGCGATTTCGCCCCGTCCGAAGAAACCTGGCTAAAATTGCGTTTTAACGTTTGTCCCGGGGTCTAGAGTGACAGACTCCAGAGAGCAAATCTGTCTTGTTGTGACAAAATGGCCATATCTCCGGAACGGAAGCAGCTACGGCGACGCGACTAGCGCCAAAAGAAAGAGTAGAAAAAAGTAGCTTCATTTTGACCAATTTTTAGACGCGTAGGAGCAACGGTTTTGGAGATATAGACGTTTAAAGATTGGCAACCTTACGAAAACGTAGGCGGAATGTGACTATTTCGTCACAAGTTGCATCTTTGGCTCTGGCCTGTTCCTCTCACAGACATTTTGGAACAAGCAAACCTATATGAGGTCGTGGCCCATTTCGTTGCCTCCAGAATGAGTGGCTTGGCGCCAGTTTTGGCTGCAATTTCGCGGAGCTAGGCGCCTTTTTGTCAACACAGGCGAAATGTACACTTTTCAAATAAATCCGGTAGCGAAAGGGTTAAAATGGGTTAATGACGTTTTCAAATTCAGTCGGTCAAGATGTACATTTTGTACTATTCCCATTGATTTCGAAGCGGCAGATTTTGCAGAATACGCCTCCGAAGTTTGGCTGTGCAATGCATTTCCCATTAAACTGAAATCCTTCTTTTGCCTTTTTCTCAAAATGGTGCTTGATATCGAGGACCAACTGTCATGGAACCACAACAAACCCCGCGAGCCATTTGCTTTAAATTTACAAAAGAACGCCACAGTTTCCCTCAGCATAGGTTGTTACTAAAGCCTAGCGCACATCGACCTTGCGACTGGAAGCAACTGAACGCAACAGTCGCTATCGATGTGCGCGTTCAGCGCACATTGGTTACGACAGGTCATTGCGGCAACAAGTGGCACAATCCAGTCTTCAATCTGGAGCGCGCACATCGAACAGGCAACTGAACTGAATGCTACACGAAAATTGTCGATGTCTTCCGAGCGGACCACTCGGGATTCCGTCACATGACCAGGTGTGCTCCACAAACAAAGGAATTCATTGCCAGGGCGCGCATATCGACAGCGACTGAAGAGAACTAGAAGCAACGGTCCTGAGCAACTCGTGAGATTTCCGAGGAAGCAGAACACACTCGTGATGATCTTTTGCCCGGAACCCCCTCGACCTTTGGTCTCGGGGGTTCCTGGCAAAAGATCACCACTCGTGTGTTCTGCTACCTTGGAAATCCCACTCGTGTGGTTTTATGATTAGATAACACAGAACATTGAAAATCCTTATATTTTCGTGACTTAAGCCTCGCTTATGTCGCCCTTACGTACAGTCAGAACTAGTTGGCAACTGATAATCGGCGCGTAGTTGGAACTAATCAGTCACAACTACTAGGTGATATAAGCTCTCGGGCGTCAGAGAGTAACTAGTTGCCAACTAAAAATATCCAGATCCTGAAAATCGCACGTGCTCAACTTCAGCACGTTTTACTTAAAATCAAAAGAAATATGTGTCGACAAAAGCACTCAAAAGCCGGCGATAAACTAGTTCCAGGTAGTTGCGATCCATCGGTATTTTTCTAGTCGGTGGCGACATAAGTTATCAGTTGCATCTTGTTGACGCTATTTCTATCACATCGTAGGGCGACATAAGCGAGGCTTTAGACTTCCCTACCCAAATCAAAGTTCTCAACGAACTGTTCAGAAGTTAATGAATTTCCATAATATTTTACGCTTGATGTTCGCCAGAAGCAACCCTAACCCTAACTTCAGCTGTCGAAAGAGAAAATCAATACAGAGTAGTTCGAATTTTCCAAACTAACACCTACATTACTGCGTGTTCACACTGGCGTTTCAAAGCAGGTTCAATGCGCTTTAAGCCTCGCTTATGTCGCCCTTACGTACAGTCAGAACTAGTTGGCAACTGATAATCGGCGCGTAGTTGGAACTAATTAATCACAACTACTTGGTGACATAAGCTCTCGGGCGTCAGCGAGTAACTAGTTGCCAACTAGTTGCAAACTAAAAATATCCAGATCCTGAAAATCGGACGTGTTCACCTTCAGCGACTAGTTGACAACTGTATCCTGCTTATCATAGTCGACATAAGCGCGCCCACAATAGCGAGGAACCGGTATACTGAGAAGACAGCCAATGAAAATCGCTTTACATTCCACGTGACGACGCCATTTTGACTGATCACATGAGCATCGAATCACCACGTGACTTAAAATCAAAAGAAATCTGTGTCGACATAAGCACTCAAAAGACGGCGATAAACTACTTCCAGGTATTTGCGACCGATCGGTATTTTTCTACTCGGTGGCGACATAAGTTACCAGTTGCAACTTGTTGACGCTATTTCTATCACAGCGCAGGGCGACATAAGCGAGGCTTTACGCGTCACACCTAAACCGCTTTGAACCGATCTCAAACCGCTCTAACGAAACCCCTTTTTATACCACTTTCAACCCACTTTAACGAAAGACCTTCACCCTCAGTGAGTAGTTTAAGAAATAGTTCGTAGGGCGCGTGGTTTATAAAGTATAATTCACCCTAACGTCAACATGGCAAAGTGCCAGGCCTGCGCAACAGACACCGTAAAGTGATCACAAAGAATCCAAAGAACGAGAAAGCACAAAAATTGACACATAAAATGATAAATATCAAGAAGTCAACCTCCAGAAACTTGCGAATTTTCGACCCCAACCGGGGTCTTCCTCAGGCACTTTTCAGTTGGAGAGACCAGAAAAGACTGAGTGATCACAAATGTGATCAAGACTGAGTGATCACAAATGATTAAACCATAAACCACAAATGTGACCCTCCGCCACAAAACCAGTGTAAAGTCGCGTGGAACATGAGCCTAAAAACGTACTGGCATGACACCAGGAGATAAAGATAGAGACATCATCACTCAGACCTCACAATAGACAGACAAATTGACAAATGTAAACCTCCACCACAAAACCAATCATCAGTCACTCTGAGGTTGGCAAGTTGGGACCAATGCATTTGTCCGTTTCAGTATTGTCTGCCTGTCTGTTGTGAAGTCTGAGCAATTCTTTTTCTATCTTTATCTTCTGGTGTCATGTCGGTACGTTTAGGCTCATTTTCCTCGCGGCTTTACACTGGTTTTGTACCGGAGGGTCATAAATCACAATATTTACCAGTTTACTGAGCACAACCTTGGAGAGTTTTTTATAGGCTGTTCAAGTAACCCTAACATCATTAGGTAACTGCGACATGGATTAATTACCACTGCATGACTTGTGTACATTTCCAAGCTTGGCACTTTGCCCATGTTGAAGCTTGGACGAATTATACTTTACCGGGTTACAGCGCTTTCAGTGTGACGCGTTTTGTTCCCCTTCCCCATTGAATCATCAGTACCACATTGAATCACAATCGCGTCAGAGTGTAGTGTGACGCAACCAAAATGAATTCGCTATAACGAAAGCGAATTCCGGAATTCGATATACGGGAACCGGTTTATATCTCTTTATGTGTGAACGCGGCAATTATTGCACAGTTCTCTATCACAATCTATTACTGAAATACTGACAACTCTTCTATACAAGACATAAGGCCTTTTTACAGGCCATGTCGAATTAGCGGAACCAGCGGAAACAACGGAACCAGCGGAACTTGAAGGAAAAACAATGTTGTTTTCTAAAAATAATAACTGCACTGTTCAAATCGAACTGTTAGGCGCCGAAAAAACTAGGTCTACGGTAGGCCTAGGCCATGTAGGCCCACCGGTAGCCTAGCCTAGACCTAGCATGCCTAGGGCCTACATTTAAGTCTCAATCCGTACGTCATGACTGCAGTCGCGTGTTGCTTACCAACACCAAGTCGCGTGTTGCTTTCAGTCAACAGCTGAACGAAGCAACGAGTCACGTTCGTTCTATCGGCTGCAGACCAGGTTCCGCTGGTTCCGTTGTTTCCGCTGGTTCCGCTAATTCGACATGGCCCTTTTTACACGGTGCCGGTGCGTTCCGGATCGAGACTAGATCGAGGAGTGTTCGGTTATTTTTCCCCGTGTAAAAGCGAAACAACTGACCTCCACCTTCCTCGGGCCAGTTCAGTTCGCCGCGTGAGTCTCGGGAAAGTGGAGGTAGGTGCAGGCCAGTTATTCTCTCGTGTAATGCAGCGGTCAGTGTAAACCCTGCACCCCCCCCCCCTGTTCAGGGGTCGACACTTTTT